>JAKWIX010000259.1:0-107582 GCA_027704785.1 Solanum chmielewskii | reverse complement strand
AAAAAATACAAGAATAAGTGAATTAGAAAAGAATTAGCTAGGTTAAAATTATTATATGAAAATAAACAAAAACGAGAAATTTATAATAAATTATTAACATATGAAATAATTGAAATAACAATCCAAGGTTGGACTGAGTTAACTATACAAAGTATACAGGATGAACTTTATTATGACATATATGATTTATATGATGATTTAGATATTGGAGACTAAATATGACTGAACATTGGCTAAGGCGATATGGTAGAAATTACAGGTTAAAAAGATTAAATATTCAGATAAATTAAGTAAGCTTTTTAAAATATTATATAAAAGGTTATAATGAATAAAAATAAAAATACTAAAATAAAAAGAACTAAGATAGATAAAAAGGTAAGAAAAATATGGAAAAAATTAAAATCCTTATATATAGAATATCAATTATCACAACTAGTCAAAACAGATAATGATAAAAAAGATCAATTAATAAATATAATTTCAAAAACAGAATATAAATATGTCTGCTATTTGAAAAAACAGTATGAACAGAGAAATCTATAAACAACAATTAATAGAAGAAATAATGGAAAAAATCACTGAAAAAGAACAAGAGTTACAACATAGAAAAAGAAGGTTAGAAGAAAATATATTAGCAGGAGTATGTAATAAATCAATACTAGCACAAAGAAAAGATATATTAATGTCAGAATTAGAATTAGATTGTCTTGAATATGAATTACAACATAATATAATACATAGATCATAATGAACAAAGAAGAGTTTGCAGTAGACGAAAAAACATATGAAAATCAAGATGGAATGATAATAAAAATAGTATTTTCAAATTTAGGAAGGAGATACAAGAAAATAGGAAATAATTATACTTAATGCTAGAAAAGAAACAGCAAAATTAGAAGATAGTTTAACAGCTATGGTAAGAATAACAAAGAAAATGAAGAAATAGACAAATCAAGAAAATCGAAAAAAAAAAAACACAAGCAAAACAAGAAGTACAAATTTAAAAAAAATACAAGAATAAGTGAATTAGAAAAAGAATTAGCTAGGTTAAAATTATTATATGAAAATAAACAAAAACAAAAAGAAAAGATAAAGAGCTAGAATTAACAAATGAAATAAAACAAATGGAACAAAAACTGAATGAAGATCTAAATGAAGATATTGAAGTAAATGAAATAGATGGAAATGAAAATGACCAACAATCAGAAATAAGCGATATAAGTGAAACATATACAGAAATTCTAGAACAGATAAATAAACCAAAAAATTAGAAATAAACACAGGAGATATGAATAGGCCTAGTACGTCAAGAGTTAAGACCCCAGATAATAGTCCCAGAAATAGTCCTAGAGTTAGTCCTAGGAGGACACCACCAACTTATTATACAGAAAGCTATCAACAATCAGACAGAAATAATGCAATATGGAACAGTAGACTAAATAAAAATTGGACACCTAAACCAGCAAATGAACAATACAATTTCTTAGATTTAGATTGTGTCGCAGATATAAATAAAGCAATATTATTATGGATAGGAAATATGTCTAAACAGTTAATAGATAACAAAATAGAAACAGCGAAAGCACCAAGATACATAGAAAGAACATTCGTAGGAACAACAAAATTATGGATAGAAAATCTACCCTCGGAAAGTTTAGAAGTACTTAGGAATGATAAGAAAATGGATGGATCCGCATCTGCAACAAATATAGATATACTAGATAAATATGAATCAGCGATAAGAAATGAATTTGGAGGTATGACTACAGATATAAGAGAACAAAATAGAGAAAAAATAATAAATAGACAACTTATGACAAAATTAGCTATATGTAAAATGTGTTACTTAGAAGAATATACTTGCGCATTTAAAGAATATTATTACAAAGCTAAATACAATTTAGACGAAGCAAAAGAAATAAGAAAACAATATTATACAAAATTACCAGAACCATTTAGTACAAACGTAATAAAGGATTGGAATAATGAAGGAATGGTAGATACTTTAGGATCTAGAATAAAATTTTTAAATCAATGGTTCATACAACTATGTGAAAGCCAAAAAGAAAGATTAAAAATGGAAAAAGTATTAGATAAAAATTTATCAAGTTGCAAAAATAAAATGGCACCACAATTTGGATGCACAACTAAAAAACAAAAATCTAAAAGATATAAAAATTATAGAAAAAACAAAACTATATATAAATATAAACAACCAAGACGAAGGTATTATGTAAAAAACCATAAAATAAAAAGACCATACAGACCAAAAATAAAAATATCCCAATGTACTTGTTATAGTTGTGGAAAGATAGGACACATAGCTAAAGATTGTAAATTACCCAAAAATCTAAAAAGAAAACAAATTGCATAATTAATTATAGATAATGAAAAATATATGCAAATAGAATACATAGATTATGAATTAAGTGAAAATGATAGTATATATGAAGTATCAGATATAGAAACTGAGAATGAAGAAGAAAATATTAACATAGGTAATAACGAAACAGATGAAGAAATATAATGTCTGAAAATGAAATAAAAATAATATCTAAGGAAGAATATCAAGATGAAGAATTATCAGAACAGAAAATTATATTTGATAATACGATATTTGAACAAATAAAAGGAAAAGAATTAGATTTAAGCGTTGAAAAAGTACTAGAAATACCTATTTTAAGAAATTGGTTTAAAAGACAAAAAGAAGAATACTATGTAGTTAGTCAAAAAGAGCATATCATAGATTGTAAATACACAAGAGGAAAAGCATATATACCTATAATAAATAAAAGAATGATAAAAAAAGAAATACAAGATATAAAAGCTAAAACACCAATAAAATATCTACATTTAGGAGGAACAGAAATATTAATAAAAGCCTGCTTTAGAGAAGGAATAGATACACCTATAGAAATATACTTAGCAGATGATAGAATTGTACACCCTATAGAAAAAAGCGTAATTAGTGCAGTAAAAGGAAACTTGATATATCAAAAATTTAAGTTTACAATAAGTGTTAATTATACAGTATCATTAACAGATAAAAATATAGATAGATCATTAGTTCTATATTGGAAAATATCTGGAATAGAACTAGCACCAGGAAGCAAATTATTTACAGCAAGATGTAAAAATCTATATATATTAACAACGAAGCATAAAATAACAGCAAAAAATAAAATTAACAAAATAAAAATAGAAAATCCTTTTGAAAAAATAATTACTGTAATAGACAATAATGACTATAGCTATAAAGAAATTGATATAGAAGAAGATTTAGAGATAGTAAAAGAAAGATTAAGCACTTCAAGCATACCAAATACATTGACAAGAGCTACCTCATCAAGGATGAGTACATCTAAAAGAAAATATGAAATTCCACAAAGCTTATTAGATAAAGAAGAAATAACACCATATCATTATTTCATAACAGGAATAATAGACCAAAGAAAATATAAAATATTAATAAATACAGGACAAGAAGAAAATTATATAACAAGAGAGTTAGTATTAGAAGAAGAAATTATAAGAACAGGATATACATGCCCTGTACTACCTAGTGAGATAGTGAACACGAATGAAGAAACAACAGAAAAAGAAATAATTATAGGAGGAATACCCTTAGTAATACAATTCAAAATATACCACGGAGACCATAATATTACATTAGGAATAAAATGGTTAGAAAAAGTCAAACCATACAATATAGAAAATGAACAATTAACAATAACTTGCCAAAATAAGAAAATAATTATAAAAAGGACAAAATGATTAATGAAAATATTTATACTTGCAAAAATTATAGTAGAAGGATATCACAACAGATATTATACCCCTATGATAGATACAGGAGCAGAAGCTAATATATGTAAATATAATTGCTTACCAGAAGATAAATGGGAAAAATTAAAAACACCTATAGTAGTAACGGGATTTAACAATGAAGGAAGTATGATTAAATACAAAGCAAAAATATAAAAATACAAATATAGGATAAAATGCTAACAATAGAAGAAATGTATAATTTTGAATTTAGTACAAAAGATATGTTATTAGGAATGCCATTTCTAGATAGATTTTATCCACACATAATAACAAAAACACATTGGTGGCTTACTACACCATGCGGAAATAAGATAGGAGCAAAAGGGTAAATAATAAACAACGAAAACCTATGGAATGGATAAAGGAAGTGAAAAGATAAACCAAGAAATGGAAAATATAAATAATAAACAAATAACGCAATTAGAAATTATTATATTTGCTATAGACAAAGTCAAATTAATTAATGAACAATTAGAACAATTATATAGTGAAGATCCATTACAAGGATGGGAAAAACATAAGACAAAAGTAAAAATTGAATTAATAGATGAAAATAGCATAATAACACAGAGACCATTAAAATATAACTTTAATGATTTAAAAGAATTTAAAATACATATAGATGAATTATTAGAAAATAATTACATACAAAAGAGTAATAGTAAACACACAAGTCCAGCATTTATAGTTATAAAACATAGTGAACAAAAAAGAGGTAAAAGTAGAATGGTCATAGACTATCGTAATCTAAATGCTAAAACCAAAACGTACAATTATCCAATACCTAATAAAATACTTAAAATAAGACAAATACAAGGATATAATTATTTTAGCAAATTTGACTGTAAATCAGGATTTTACCACCTAAAACTAGAAGAAGAATCCAAACAATTAACAGCATTCACAGTACCGCAAGGTTTCTATGAATGGAATGTTTTACCCTTTGGATATAAAAATGCACCAGGTAGATTCCAACATTTTATGGATAACTGTTTTAACCAGCTAGAAAACTGTATTGTATATATAGATGACATATTGTTATATTCTAGAACACAAGATGAACATATAAGATTATTGGAAAAATTTATACATATAGTAAAAAATACAGGTATAAGTTTGAGTAAAAGAAAAGCAGAAATTATGAAATCACAAATAGAATTTCTAGGAATACAAATAGATAAAAATGGAATAAAAATGCAAACTCATATAGTACAAAAAATAATTACTATTAATGAAAATATAGATACAAAAAAGAAATTACAATCCTTTCTAGGATTAGTAAATCAGGTAAGAGAATATATACCAAAATTAGCAGAACATTTAAAACCATTACATAAAAAACTTAAAAAAGATGTAGAATATCATTTTGATAATAAAGATAAAGAACATATAAAAAATATTAAGAATCTATGTAAAAAATTACCAAAACTATATTTTCCTGATGAAAATAGAACATTCACTTACATTGTTGAAACAGATTCGAGTGATCATAGTTACGGAGGAGTTTTAAAATACAAATATAAAAAAGAAAAAATAGAACACCATTGTAGATATTATTCAGGATCTTATACAGAAGCACAAATAAAATGGGAAATAAATAGAAAAGAATTATTCGCATTATATAAGTGTTTATTAGCATTTGAACCATATATTGTTTACAATAAATTTATTGTTAGAACAGATAACACACAAGTAAAATGGTGGATAACAAAAAAGTTAGATGATTCAGTTACAACAAAGGAAATAAGGAGATTAGTATTGAATATATTAAATTTTACATTTACAATTGAAATAATTAAGACTGACAAGAACCTTGTTGCAGACTACCTATCAAGAAAAAGGAACTCAAACTGAACAAGATACAATAGAAGAAATACTCAAAGCAATTACTACACTTTCTACGAAGGTGGACAGTATGGGAAAAGAGTTACAAAATCTGAAAGCTAACAGTCAGCAGCATGACTCTAAAAATGCGGAGCTACGTCGTTCGGCGGACGGTAAAAAGCCAGAACTAGAAGGAGACGTTGGGAAACTCCATAAAACCCATGACAATGTTTGTTTAAATGCAGCTACAGCAAGCACATCTACAACAAAAGGAGCCAGTGGAATAAGATATACAAATTTAAATATGAACAAAATCTTCGATAAACCATTTATTCCAAAGAACCAAAAAGACTCATTATTTATACCACCACAAATACATACTTACTCAGAAAGTTTGAACCAAGATAAAAAAGCCTACAACCACATAACCCGCTCATATATTGAAAACCTTTATAAAATCCAAAATTATTTAAACTCAACACCTAGATCTCCAACTACCAAAGACCCTAATACTGATTTTATAACCCAAAAGCTACAAGGATATAATAAGTTAATAGCACAACCAGGTACCAATGCAAATCTTGTAAAAACATGTTATAGTTATGGATTACTTAGTACAGTTTATACCCAAACAGGAGATGAAATATCTACCATACCAGAGCTATACAAAGCCTTTATGAACTATAAAAGAATTACTAAAGGAACATTGTTTTATATAAAGTTTTATTCAGCACCAGCAGAGATATTATTTGATGAGATAAAACCAATTATACAAGTCATAAAAATTGGTTTGACCAGAGATATGATAATTCCAGAAGATATCGGAATACAACAAGAAATACAAAAGGTTGAGATACCAGAATTCTACGCCAACAAAAGAGTTATAGGGATAGCAACTATCCTAAATGAACTAACTAACAATTATTTAAACGGAAATTCAGTATGGAGCTATTATGTACGAGAACAAGTTATGATATATTCAAATTCTAAAGAAATCAGAGAACAAGATATGGAAGAGATACGCCAATGGATACTTAGTCTACTCAAGCCAGAGCAAAAACCAACAACAAGAGCATTAAGGAAAGGGTTTATTTCAGAAGAATTATTGACGAGATATTGCAAAATTATTGGACAAAAATACCCCGACCATATATGTTCAAAATGTCAAGGAGAAGATAATGTCATACCAGACGTTCAAATCGAATAAAAAAAAAGTATTTTGAATTTTGTTAAAATTTTGTGTCGGCTGAATATAAGCCATATGTAAAAAGTAATAATTTTTATTTTTGTCGTGTTGTGTCGGCTGTAAAAAGCCAATTGTAAAAGTCATAAAGAAAATAGTGTGTATGTCGGCCATAAATAAAGAAGAGGCCATTATGTAAAGTAGTAATAGTAAGTATTTTGTTTTCTTGTGTCGGCCGAATATAAAAAGGCCAAGTGTAAAATATGTGTCGGCCATTTTTTGGCCAAAAGTCTGTAAATTTTGTGTATAAATAGAGGGTTTCCCCTCATAAATAAAATCATCAATCTTTCAGCTAACAATCTTCTCTCTACTCTCTACTCTCAAATCATAAATCCGCTTCCACCCCACCATTGGTATGGTGTAAGATATTCTCGATAGATAAGATATGTTCCAGTGTGAAATATAACAAACTATTAAGGTATTGTAGTAGTTTTATCTGGAAATAAATACGTCAATTGTCAAGTGTGAATACTAACTGTTTAAGGAGTTATTATGGTATGCCATGTTTAAATAATAAGATACGGTGTTACTTTCACTAGTTTATTATTATGGGCGCTTGGATTAGGCATTGTTTTAAGGAAGTTTTTAGTTGTGGAACTTTGGTACAGTATTAATGCTTTAGGTTGTGAAATGTATCTTGAGGATTCTAAATAAAAACTGATGATTTTATCTCAAGCTTTAAAGGGTGGATTGATATTATACTGACAAACTTATAAGGGAAAAAAATCCTGGTAATATACTTGGGTGAACTAAATTGAAGATTTTAGTAAGAAAATGCTTATAAAATTGAGTTAGTCTCTTTAATTTGATTGGTATACTTGAGTTTAAGGTGTTAGGTCGAGGAAAAGGTTCATTTCTTAGTGATGAAAATGTCTAGCTAAGCATAATGGTGAAAAGTGTTCGTAAGAAGTTATAACTGGTATGAAACTATATAATAAAAAAATTTCGGTTAAATGAACTTTGTATGGTAATAAAGACTGATGAGTATCTAAGGTTGTGATTTTCTACTATTTAGTAAGTAATGTGATTGCATGTCAAGTATTAGGAGACGTTTGGGAACCACTCAAGTAGAATTTTAAGGAAATAGATTCATAACTAAAACAAAATAAGCGGGATGAGTGTAGCCCTCAAATAGAGGTGAGGTCAATAATATTTTTCTGATTGCAAGGTCTAAAGAGGTATCTTTAGTAGGTTGAAATTTGAGTTCAAAGACGTGCGGTGTCATATATTTACAATGGGTACTGTAATAGTGTAACATGTTTATCATATTGATGACTTAAGAAAGGAATGTGTAAACATTGAGCTCGAGTGTGATGATAAGTTCCTTTGTGGTATTTAGTTCGTTAATGACTACATTTGGATTTTTTAGTGAAGGCTATTATAAGGTCGGTGAAGAGGTGATCAATGATAAGTTAAAATACATAACTTCATAAAAATCTTCAAGGTATGAGCTATGTTGATAGAAAAGGAGATGTAGTTATAGATTTACAATTTGAGTTTTTCATTATAAGTCTACAATAGTGGTGGTATGTTTATCAAGGTATGAATTAGTAAGGTAAGAAATGATTGATCACATTTAGTATGGAGCATTTGGAAGGACTTGTGCATAATTAGAGTCGAAATTTTGGTTACTTTTGATTGTTATAGGGCTTCCCATAATGTTTTGATTTAAATTCTAAGGTAAAAATTTCAAAGATTTCTTTTACCAAAGAATAATATTGGTAAGCG
Organism: Solanum chmielewskii; assembly: GCA_027704785.1. NCBI lineage: Eukaryota > Viridiplantae > Streptophyta > Magnoliopsida > Solanales > Solanaceae > Solanum > Solanum chmielewskii. Next base: position 98,959 of record JAKWIX010000259.1, on the reverse strand, counting down.
AGTCAGCAAAAAAAAAAGAGGGTCTGATATGTTGAAGGGTTGAGATATTTAGAATTTTGCACCATAGGAAGAATTTGGAAAAAAAAAAGTGAAAGAATAAGACCTCTTGTATGATTCCTTGGGGTGAAGTTGAAGGTTGTATTGATTATATTTTTATTTTTATTTTCTATGAGTTTTGATATGATTGTGAGATGTGAACTAGTTTGGTACAGACTTACTAGAAATTTGTCATCGATTTTTATAAAGATTGAGTTTTGATTTGGGTGACAAACAATGAGTCATGAAAAATTTAGTGTTTTACGTGGGGTTAGATTGCTTTAATTATGATATATGACTTAAGAATGATGTACAAGGTGAAATGTAATTCTACCTGATTATTAAGAATTTATAGTTTGGTTAACACTACTCTATCGATGGAACTAGATAGAAGGTTGAGATGTGTTACATAGACGTTTGATGGTGAATAGAGGTTATGAGTTTATAGTATACAAAATGATTTGAGTGGCCAAGAATTTTCCTAAGTGTTGACATGAGGTATGTGATGGTTTAGACTGCTAGTTAAATCATGGTATGTGGAAGTGGTGTGAAGTTGATTTTGGGTGTGATTTGATATCTTATCTCAATAGAAAGGTACTATCAAATTTGAAATTACTGCTATTAGCCTTCGTTGGAACTTATATTTTTCATCAAATACTTAAATAGTTAGAGAGATAGCTATAGTTTGAACATGTATTTAATAAGAATACTTTGATACTAATGATGGCTTAGAAGTGAGGTAGATGATTGGTGTGGTTATAATGTTTTGTTAATATTAAGAGTGTTGACTTCAGTGGATATGGAATTCGATAAATCAAGTATGTTTACAATTATAATAGGGACTAAATTAGTGATTGTGGGTAGCTATAAAATCAGCTAACAATCTTCTCTCTACTCTCTACTCTCAAATCATAAATCCGCTTCCACCCCACCATTGGTATCAGAGCTAGTTAATAAAATAACTATGGAAAACAAATCAACTATGTCGGAAGATCTACAAGAACAGGTATACCATTTTATATTCATGAGTAGCTAAATTAATTTATTCCTGAAAATCTCTTGTTAATTATAATTGTTTATCATGTTTGAATAATGTTATAATAACCATCTTTAGAAAGTTTGCTACAGAAATATTCTTCGAATAAGTATGCCCAGACTATGCCATCCTAAGGTTGAAACCAGTAGGCAGAGAAGGCCGTTTAGGGGAGTAAACAAAGTTGAGGCGCTGTTAGGGTAACTAATCAAAGAAGAAAGCTGTAGTAGTGACCAGACGAGATGATTATTAAACCATTATTTTTGCATAATAAGCAAGTATAATTTGTTAAGAGGTTGGAAGGAATAAAATTTTAGTGAAAAATGAAAATAATAAAAATGGAAACATACCTATTAGATGATGATGTTGATTATAAGATATTACTACTCTATGTACTAAAAAATTTGAATACTGATATAAAAAGAGAAATTTATAATAAATTATTAACATATGAAATAATAGAAATAACAACCCAAGGTTGGACTGAGTTAACTATACAAAGTATACAGGATGAACTTTATTATGACATATATGATTTATATGATGATTTAGATATTGGTGACTAAATATGACTGAACATTGGCTAAGGCGATATGGTAGAAATTACAGGTTAAAAAAGATTAAATATCCAGATAAATTAAGTAAGCTTTTTAAAATATTATATAAAAGGTTATAATGAATAAAAATAAAAATACTAAAATAAAAGAACTAAGATAGATAAAAAGGTAAGAAAAATATGGAAAAAATTAAAATCCTTATATATAGAATATCAATTATCACAACTAGTCAAAACAGATAATGATAAAAAAGATCAATTAATAAATATAATTTCAAAAACAGAATATAAATATGTCTGCTATTTGAAAAAACAGTATGAACAGAGAAATCTATAAACAACAATTAATAGAAGAAATAATGGAAAAAATCACTGAAAAAGAACAAGAGTTACAACATAGAAATAGAAGGTTAGAAGAAAATATATTAGCAGGAGTATGTAATAAATCAATACTAGCACAAAGAAAAGATATATTAATGTCAGAATTAGAATTGGATTGTCTTGAATATGAATTACAACATAATATAATACATAGATCATAATGAACAAAGAAGAGTTTGCAGTAGACGAAAAAACATATGAAAATCAAGATGGAATGATAATAAAAATAGTATTTTCAAATTTAGGAAGAAGATACAAATTTGTATCACCTAGATACCAATTGGATTCAAGTAGTAGCACGAAAGAAAGAAGGAATGATGTTTTCCTAAAGTCCTATAGCCTCTCGAAGAAAAGTAAAGGCGTCCCCATACCGTTCCGCAAGACTCTACATGACTTGTCCTTGTATGATGACATCATTGAACCTAAGGCCCTGATACCAAGTTTGTCACGACCCAAAACGGGTCGTGAATGGTACCCACACTTACCTCCTTAGGTGGGCGAACCAACACATCTAAACCCCAACATATACCAATAGTTCAACTATAAATAATATAAATAATGCGGAAGCTCCAAAAGATACTAAGCAACCAATTTAAATAAGTTTCTAAAGTTTAATACTTATCATCCCAAAATCTGATAGTCATCACATCAAGGACATCTAATCTCCAATACTAAGTCTAAGAATATCGAATACACTAAAATAAAGAATAAAATGGTATATGTCCGAAAGTATAGGACATCATGTCGTGACCGAGAAAATCCAATACGAGCTTGAATGGATAGCTCACCCTGTAACTTGATATGCGGGAGGCTGGCTAGAGCTGGGGGAAATGAGAAGTCATAGGTACACTCGCTGCATTTCATAAAAGGAAAACAAAGAAGAAAACAAGTAGGACTCAGTACGAGGCAACATGTACTGAGTAAGTATCATCGGTCAATCCAAAATAGTAACTAATATACAAAGAATAATAGTATGAACTTAACTATAGAACTTAACATGTGATAACCAACAAACAACATGAACAAGTGTCAATAACAATAAAGTAAGCACGGATTAAGTCAACGGTATCAAGATCACACATGAGGACTCATGCCTCCAAACCAAACCATTTTGGGAGTTGAGTTTTTTGAGATTGAATATCTTCCATTAATTCAACATATTTTTCCTTTAATATTATCGTGTCGGAACATGACACTCCGATCCAAAAATACCGTGTCGGAACGTGACACTCCGATCCAAGAATACCGTGTTGGAACGTGACACTCCGATCCAAGAATACCGTGTCGGAACGTGACACTCTGATCCAAAAATACCGTGTCGGAACGTGACACTCCGATCCAAGAATACCGTGTCAGAACGTGACACTCCGATCCAAGAATACCGTGTCGAAACGTGACACTCCGATCTTAAAATACCGTGTCGGAACGTGACACTCCGATCCAATTACACTATTAATTTATCCTTTATTATCACCGCTTTCAATTCATTGTTATATTATTTTCATCAAGCCTTCTTTATTCAAGGCATCACTTCGATAGAGAGGGTTAGAAAATATAAATTCTACGGTCTCAGGATTTCAGACCAATCACAAACCACACAACCAAATCACACAATCACACAGTCAAGTACACAGAGAACTTCACAATATCATTCAATGCATATCAATCACTATTAATAGTTTACTATCAAATAGCATAAACCATAACCTACCTCCATCGAAGAACCGAAGTCAAGCAAGCTAGTTCCTCAATGTCTTTCCTTTCTTCATTGCCTCAGAATGTTTATCTGAATGCATTCGGCGGTCTTGGTTCTTAATCGTCCTTTCAAGGTAAGTATTCTAACCTAATTTATTTTTTCCTAAATTAATAATGAATCAAAATTTGCTAAACTTTACTACTTTTATTCCCATTTATGGGCTTTACCCATTTATAATAAACTTAAAATTAATCATTTAATACATACCCACCAACTAAATAAATTAATTAATAATTAATCGTCAACTAAATAATCATAGTTACACGAATAGTCCAAGATACTCATTTAGAATTCATCGAAAGAGTCATTTATGAAATAAAAAGATCTATTACTCAAAACGATCAAATGGGTTGTTACAATTAATAACTATTATGTGTTCATTTGTATTCATTAACAAACTTAGATACATTTGTTGGATACAAAATAAATATTCATCATCAGATTCAATCAACAAATTCAATATTTTAAAAATTTGTCATAAATATATTAATTAATTAATTATTAGAAATTGAAAAAATCTCAATTCAAGAAATCACGATATATTGAAATTTTTTGGGGAGGAAAACGTTGCAAAAAATACAAATACGACAATTTAAAAAAATCAAGATCAAGAATGCACACATTTCACGACTCTCCAGACGTCATCGTCGTTTCTTAACGTTTTGACTCTAATACTTCCTACTTAGTTCCATCACATTATTTTAGGGTTAAAACCAATGTTAAAAGTATCTCAACTTTTTAAAAAATTACCCAGACAATCAATATAAATAAAATTAGTATGATTTGAGTTACTTACTATGAAGAGTTACTGTTGTGATTGATCTTTAATGGAAATAATTTAGTGAAAAGGATAGAAATTCTAAAGTTGAAAGAGGGAGAAAAAAAAGGAAAGAAAGAGAGAATCGAAGAATACGTCAAAAAAAAAAATTGTTGACAGATTATAAGGAGATAAGAAAAAAAAGGGGCAACTTTCACATATAGCAAACAAAAAATTCATATTTGTATGCTATAACAAAATTTGCATAATTGCTCTCCATAGCAAACATAGAAACTGTATAATTCGCTATACATATACAATTGTATAATTCGCTGGCCGAAATTGTATAATTCGTTGGCCTATTTCGCTGCAATTGTATAATTCACTATCCTATTTCACTACAATTGTATAATTCGTTGCCTATTTCACTGCAATATTTGTATAAAATTTGCTTTGCATACAATTGAATCGAAGTAAAATGTATGTATATTGCATAATTATAAGTGTATAGGAAGAAGATATATGTTTTTCTCTCTTTTTATACAAAAACAGAAACACAATTTATACACTTCTGTTGTATAAAGCGAGAGAAAATTGTATTTCACTGCAATTGTATAATTCGCAATTGTATAATTCGTTGGTCTTTTTTACTGCAATATTTGTATAAAATTTGCATTTGACTACAATCGAATTGAAGTAAAATGTTTGTAAATTGTATAATTAAGTGTATAGCACGAAGATATATGTTTTTACATGTGCAAATACAATTTTCTCTCGCTTTATACATAACAGAAACACAATTTATTTACTTATGTGTATAAAGCGAGAGAGGCGAGCAGAGGGAGAGTGGCGAGCGAGAATAAGAGAGTGACAAGCGAGATTTTTGGGAGAGAGGCGACTGACAAACTTTGGCTAACGTTTGCTATGGAGCACAATTAAATCAAACTGTAGCTACTCCATATATTTTAGGTTATTAGTTTGCTATTATATACAATTATCCAAAAAAAACAATAAAAACGTAACGGTTAGGATATAGAGTGAGAAAATCAGGAAAAAAAATTCTATTTCTTAAAAAAAGAATGTGGCTATTTAATGCAAATTAAATAGTAAAATAATTTTTTTTTGCTAAAAAGTTTAAAGTGGATCATTTATTGCCAATAAAGTCTATATGTTGTCTTATTGCCATCTACACTTTATAATAATTATTTAAAATATCAAAATATTAATATTTTGTATCAAATACTATTATTTGTCTTTCCTTTTATTTCTTAGAACACTCCAACATTAAATTTCACTATTCATTTAAAATTCTTCATAGACTTTAATACCATTAAATTTATTTCCATCTTTTAGGTTTTCAATTTTTTTTCTCTTTTACCAAATTTCCACCATTATTCTCTCTATGATTGTTGAAGAAGAACTAATTATTCAAGTTCATACCAATTTGTTCAGATTCATCGATTAATTCAATAAATCTTTCAATACATAAAGGTATTTTTGAAATCATAATTTATTTTGCGAGATTTCACGAGATTTTATTTTCAAAATAAAAAATTATGTTAAATTTTGGATTGTATGTATTACAAATTTTTCGTCATGTTTTCGACTTTTATATGAGTTTGTTAACATACTCATCAAATATTTATGCATTTCAAATTTTTAGTATTTGAAACACTATTTTTTATTTTTTTATGATTTTATTTTCATATTTGAGATTAGTAGATTGTTATTTGTAGTTATCCACATTACCATTCATACATAATATATTTTTTTTTGTATATTCATATTTAATAATTTCGAATTTTGCTTATAGGGTTACTAATGCATAAGTAAACACAAATTCAGATTTGAATTTGGTGAAAAAGAATTGAAAAAAGGGAACAAAGCAGATGAAGAAGAAAGAGAGAGTCAAAGAAGACGGTTGCAAAATTGTATTTATCTCAGAATAGTATTCATATTAATTTTTGTTTGTCAATTATTTTTCTTTTACTCATCATTTGTATTTTTATTAAGAACATTGTATTTTTTTTAATTTATAGTCATTCAAATACGTATTTCATATGAATATGTATATCTTAAGCATAGATGTATCCTATTTTTTAACAATCAATTTGTATATTTTTAGAATATTGTATTCTGATTATATAATTTTCACTATGTATGCTATCGGATATGGAATTGTATTTTTTAAGCATATATGTATCCTATTTTTTAACTAGTAAATTTGTATCTCTTTTAGAATATTGTATTCTGATTATATCATTTTCACTATGTATGCTATCTCATATGGAATTGAATTTCTTAAGTATATATGTATCATATTTTTTAACAGTTAATTTGTATTTTTTTTTAGAATATTGTATCCTGATTATATTATTTTCACTATCTATGCTATCTGTTTTCCATAATCTTATATTCTTATTTCTTTCATAGTCAATTTGTATATATTTTTTAAGAATATTATATCCTTCCTCAACAGATTTATTATTTCCACCAAATATGTTATTTTCCCCAAAATCTTGTATCTATCATAAATCATATTCATATAGATACAATCAATAATATTTTTGTAATACAAAAAAAAGAAAAGAAATATGTATTTGGCAATCATATAATAGAAATTTGATCAACTGTGTACAATTTGTAGTTTGAAAGTAAAAAATATTAATTTTAATGGTAAAGTGTAAACATAAAATGTAAAAAATATTGGTATACAATTATAATGAAAACATAATAAAATGAAAAGTTGATCTAATAGAATGAAAATGATTTTTTTTTGAAATTGTAACTGATCAGAATTTTAAGTGATATGTTCCTTTTTCTAAAAAATATTATCTCCCTTGATTTTCTTATTTCTAAATAATTATAATCTTGAAAATCAAACAAATAGAAAATACATAACAAACTAAAATATTGACATTTTAGATAAATATTGAGAGTATGACTAAGGAAACCTATTAAATGTCAAAATATCGAATTCTAAAATTTTTCCATTTTTCCAATACCAAATTCCAGCGACAATACTCGGCCCTATTACTCGTCTTCTTCGTGAAACCCAGAAACAAAATCACGACCCAAGCCCAGCTCGCGCATCTTCCTCTCCATATGAAGAATTGTTATTTGCAGTTTTGATGATTTGACAAACTTAGGGACCTTGTAAAGGTACCAGGTTTTTTACTTGAGTGTTGAAGATGAAGCAAACTCAGGGACCTTGTAAAGGTCCAGGCTCTCAATGTGACGAGCTGGTTGACTGCCAGCTGGAGAAGGTACAGAAAGTAGGTGCACTCTTCCCAATGGCGTCAGAAAGTCAGACTTCTCCAACCAATGGCAAAGAGTTTAAGGAAAGTGACTTGTCCATATAAAAGTTACTTTCCTAAACATCTCAGTAGTTTTTGCAACTTGACAAAGAATTTTTCAAGAACACTTGCAAAGGCTATCAACAATCAAAAGGTAGAATTATTCAAACAACAGCAGAAATCTTTGGAGCATCTAGTGTAGTTGTTAAGAATATATTTTCTTGGTCTTTCATTGTAAACTGTTCCTGAAACTATAAAGGAATCAGTGGGTAGTATTGAAATTCTAAGTTGCCTAGGTGGGATAGCTTAGTGGGTAGATTTATTTCTACTTAGGCTTGTTAAGCAATAGAGATTATTGCTTGAACGTTAGATTAAAAACTTCTTCTCACATTTGTTGTAATCGTGTTTCACTTTTGCTTATGAAGATTAGTGAAAACGATTGAAAATCCTGTGAGACAGGTCGTGGTTTTACTCCCTTAAGCAAGGAGGTTTCCACGTAAAATCGTTGTGTTGTTTAAACTGCATGTAACTTTTTGTTTATACTTATTAGTGTGTTAAGGGACCTGGTCCATTGACTGATAAGTGAAGGCACATATTCTATCAAGTGGTATCAGAGAAGGCACTCTCTATTTGGTTAACCCCAAGGATGTGATATCTGTTCTAGAATGGCTGCTCCACTTAATCTAGAAGAAGGTCAGTCCTCAACAAGACCTCCTCGTTTCAATGGACATTTCTACAGTTGGTGGAAAATTAGAATGCATGATTTCCTCATGGCTGAAGATAGTGAGCTATGGGATATCGTACTAAATAGATCATTTATTTCGATGATATAAGAAAAGGATGGAGAGAAAACCAGGCTTGTTCCAAAGCCTAGACAAAAATATGATGAAGCTGATAGAAAGAAGATAGAAAAGGGATACAAGACAAAAACTCTTCTTGTTTGTGGGATAAGACCTGATGAGTTCAATCGTGTCTCAGCTTGTGAGTCTGCCAAAGAAATCTGGGATTGTTTAAAAACAGCTCATGAAGGAAATGAACAAGTCAAGGAATCAAATATTGATATGCTCACTTCTTTGTATGAAAACTTCAAGATGAAGGAAGGAGAAACAATTCACGAGATGTTCACAAAATTTTCCTCTATTACCAATGAGCTGCGAAGATATACATGGAAAAGATTCCTAAAATCAAAAGCAGAAACTCCTGAAGAATTGGTGGTGTTCTTCAAAATGATTCAAACTAAATTGAATCAAGTGATTTGTGACATTCGATCTGATCATGGAACTGAGTTTGAGAACTCAAAACTGGATCAATTTTGCATGGAGAAAGGTACTAGTCATAACTTTTATGCTCCAAGAACTCCTCAACAAAATGGAGTGGTGGAAAGAAAAAACAGAACCTTGGTGAACATTGCCAGAACCATGATCATTGTGTGAAATCTTCCACAAAGTTTCTTGGCTGAAGCTTTCAACACAGCTTGTCATGTTACCAACATGTGTTTAATAAGAGTTGTTTTGAATAAGAACCCCTATGAGTTGCTCAACAACAGAAAGCCTATGCTGAGCTATCTTATGGAATTTGGGTGTAGATGTTTTGTGCTGAACAATGGAAAGGATGATCTAGGAAAATTTGATCCTAGTAGTGATGAAGGAGTGTTTGTTGGATATTCTTCATCGAGTAAAGCATACAAAATATTCAACATAAGAACTCAGTGCATTGAAGAAAGCATTCATGTTGTTTTTGATGAAGATGGAAACTTAAAAAGCAATGGATCAAATGATGAAGATGATGTGATCAAGTTGTTCAATTCACAGAAAATTAAAAGAAGTAAAGCTGATGCAGAACAACAGTTGAAAAATGACTTTGATGATCAAAATCATAGTCTACCTGAAAAGGCTGATGAAGTGGAAAAGTGTGATGAGGTACATGGTACTACTCTGAATTCCAGTCAAAGTACATCAAACTCCTCAGAAAATGATGACACCCTTGATGAATAAGAACATGCCGATCAGCTCAACCAGTCTGTTCTAAGACCAGGATGGAAACATAATTCATCACATCCTCTTGATAATCTTATCTCTCCCTTGAACTCTGGAATTCATACTAGATCAAAAACAAGAAATCTAGTTGCACTTTCAGCATTCATATCATCTATTGAGCCCAAGAATGTGAAAGAGGCATTAAGTGATGCAAATTGGATCAACTTAATGCAAGATGAACTTCATCAGTTTGAAAGAAGCAAGGTATGGTACCTGGTTCTTCGACCTGCAGGCAGAACAGTAATAGGAACCAGATGGGTGTTCAGAAACAAGCTCGATGTAAATGGAGTGATCACTAGAAACAAATCCAGGTTGGTGGTTCAAGGATACAATCAAGAAGAAAAATAGACTATGATGAGACTTTTGCACCTGTTGCCAGGATGGAGGCTATTAGAATTCTAATAGCTTTTGCTACATTCATGGGATTCAAGTTGTATCAAATGGATGTCAAAAGTGCATTTCTGAATGGAGAACTGAAAGAGGAGGTATTTGTCAAACAACCTTCTGGTTTTGAAGATGCTGAGCTACCAGATCATGTGTTCAGATTGTATAAGGCTCTGTATGGTCTGAAACAAGCTCCTAGAGCATGGTATGAAAGGCTGTCAAAGTTTTTGCTGAAGAATGGTTTCAAAAGAGGAAAAATAGACAATACTTTATTCTTATTAAAAAGAGAACAAGAATTGCTTATTATTCAAGTTTATGTGGATGATATAATATTTGGAGCTACTTCAGAACATTTGTGTGATGAATTCTTATCATTAATGGGAAAGGAATTTGAAATGAGCATGATGGGCGATCTGACATTTTTCTTGGTCTACAAATCAAGCAATCATCAAATGGGATTTCAATTTGTCAGGAGAAGTACATTAAGAAGCTACTGAAGAAATTCAACATGTTTGACTCCAAACCTATTGATACTCCTATGGGAACAAATTCCAAGCTTGTAGTAGAGGAATCTGATCCTCTTGTGAATCAAACCATGTATAGGGGAATCATTGGATCCTTATATCTGACTGCTAGCAGACATGATATTGTTTATAGTGTTGGAACGTGTGCCAGGTTTCAAGCATGTCCTCGTGATTCACACTTGAAGGCTGCAAAACGTATTCTAAGATACTTGAAGAAAACAGGGGACCTGGTTCTCTTCTATCCAGCAGGTGACACTTTTGATCTAGTTGGCTTTGAAGATGCTGATTTACTCGTTATCAAGTTGACAGGAAGAGTACTTCTAGAATGGCTCATTTCCTTGGATCTTCACTTATTTCTGGGGGAACCAAGAAACAGAATTCTGTGGCACTTTCAACAACTGAAGCTGAGTATGTAGCAGCAGCTGGATGTTGTTCACAATTGTTATGGATCAAGCAACACTTGGAGGATTTTGGTATAAACATCAAAGCTATTCCTCTTATGTGCGACAATACTAGTGCTGTTAGTATGAGAAAAAATCCAGTTTACCATAAGAGAACAAAACATATTGATGTTAGACATCACTTTCTGAGAGACAATGTTAAAAAGGGGAATATTGTGCTTATATATTGTCCAACGGAGGAGCAAATTGCAGACATCTTCACCAAGGCTCTGAGTAAATATCAATTTGAGAGAAATAGGCTGAAGTTGGGTATGATGATCTCTAAGTGATGTTCGTAGCTTCCAATAGTTGAATTCCCTTGATGGCTAAATTTGCAATGCAGGTATGCTTTGTGTGAATAATTAAATATCTGGATTAAGATCATTTTTGTATCTTTTGTAGGTATACTTTCAGGAAGGACTGACCTAGCAAAGACATGACTAGAACAACTGGGGAATGAGGATAAAATTGTGTTATGGTACCTGGTGCCTGTCCAGGTTAGCATTTGTACATTAATTTTAAACTCAAACTTATGACCGTTGATAATGCCACATGTCAGTCATCGGTCATTCTGATGACTGACACATCACTTATTACTCAAGCGACACGTCAAATCACGGACCTGACACCGTTTCAAGTCTTTTTAAACCCTCTTTACTCTTTTTGAAATTCTCATCCGTCCTTTAACATTCCGTCTGCTTAAAAAAAGGAATCAAGTAAAAGTTAAAAGACAAAATCTGTTCTTCCTTCTCCCTTTTTCTCTTCGAAAAGCTATTTTTTGTTCTCATTCTAGTCAAAAATGTCTGCTCCTTCTTCCACCTCCAAACAAATGCTCACTGCTCTCAGTGAAATAGAACCCATCGCTTTCTACTCTCCTTCGGCAGTGGAGTCCATATCCAGTGCTCCTTCAAGTTCTCAGAGAGATACACCTGACAATCCAATCTACTCCACAGATCTGAACAACACTAGCTTGCTTACCGGACCTGGTCCTTGCCATGAAATGCTGGCTGATAATCTTTTTGAAGGAGATCTGCCAAGAAATAAATCATCTGAGTTTAACATCTTGGCAGCAAGTGAAGAACTAGTTATTGAAAGTCTTGCTATGATGAGGGAAGAGGATAGGGCTGAGCATACTGAAGCTTTACAGAGGGAAGAGGTAAGAGACACTCAACCCATTTTTGATCAAACTCATGATATTGGAAGGTATCCTTCTTCCATCTCTTCAGACTCTGAAAATGAGGAGAAACCCCTAAAATGGAAGGTTGAGAGAAGAGAGGGTGAAATTTCTAGGAAGGGAAAATAGAAGGTTGTGGAAGAGGCCCTTAGAAGAAGACCTACTACTAGGTCTGATGCTCAAAAATTGATGGCCGATGCCTTAAAGTCCAGTGCACGTTCTACGGATTCATTAGAAGTGCCAGAACCTTTAAGGTATCAAACTTCAAAATGCCTGAGTCTTATGTTGTTGAGTTGTCTGTTGAGGAAGTTGAAAAAAAAAGCAAGAAGAAAAGGCCAGTAAACAAAAAGGCAAAGGATTCGAAGAAGGTTGAAAAAACAAAGTCCAAAAAGAAAAGTTCTGCAGGAAAAAGGAAGAGATCACAGGGACCTGGTGCCCAAAACAGGAGTGATGAGAGTGTCAACATGCAGAAAGTTGCTGACAACCTGAGTAATCAAGCCGTCTTGGCTGGGAGAGTCTTTGATTTGGGAATAATCAATCTTCCCGGCATGGACTCTCTTCATGATATGGTAGAAATTAAATCATGGCTGCATCTGTTTAACAAAAAATCTCCTATCCTCTATGAAGAAGAAGTGCGCGAATTCTATTATAACATTAAATTCAAAGAAGATGGGAGTATCCTCACAAGGGCAAATGACATTGATGTACATCTGGATGAGTGTCTGTTGGGAAAAATTCTCAGGGTACCTAGAGAGGGGACCGGGTCCGTGACTGGAAAAAATTCTCTACTGAGTTTGTGTCCTTGGCTTCTAAGATACCCACAACAAAGGTTGCTGGGATTTTTAAGAAGGTCATGAAGATCGAGTATCAGTTGGTGTTCGAATTTGTCAACAAAGTTCTCCTTCCTCGTACTGAAAAGAAGACAAAAGCAACTTCTGCTGAGTTGTTTGTGATGGAGATGTTGTGCAGATTCGAAGCTCTGAATCTCCCAGGTCTTATGCTTGAGCACATCTACAAAACAGTCATCGAGAGGAAAGGGATTCATGGAATGGGATAGGGATACTTTCTCACAGAAGTATTCAAGCATTTTAATATTCCTCTCAGTTTTGGCAAGGTTGGGACGGTGAAACAAACTATTTCAGAGAGTACCCTGGTTGAATGTGAGTGTATTGAATGGAGAGGCAATCCCAAGGGCAAGATGGCTCAACTCATAGAAGATCAGGATCAACTCAAGCATGAGGTTGAGGAGCTCACTGTGCGTTTGAGTGGTAAAGATGCCGAAATTTCCATACTCAAAGCAGAGTTACTTACTGCACAGACTGAGGGACCTGGTACTTCCAGGGTACAAGCTCTGGAGAGAGAGAATGCAGAGTTGAAGGCCAAGATTACTGCCTTACAGGAGAAGGAAATTAAAGATAATGATGCTGCCAATGCACGACTCACTCTCATTATCCAGTCCCAGTCTTATCAACCTCCTTCATCCTAGCCTGTTAAAAAACCTCCCATGTGTCTTTTTTTTTGTGGCTTATCTTTGTGTTACTTGATTATCAGTTTGACTTTAATGTACTAAATGTTATTGTGGAATACTAGTTAACTTATTCCTCTGGTGTTCTAGTTATAATCTATTGTGAATGCTTTTCCTTTTCTGTTTGATTGCTATTTAGCTTTGACCTTATCTGGTATTACTGTTGACATTATTGGTTTTTGATACACTCAAACTTACATCTCAAATAAGAAGTAAAGCGGTCGTGTCAAGTAAATAGCCCAACTAGTGAGGTTGGGATCGTTCCCACAAGGAAAATAGTTTAGACTTAACTTTAACTTATTATTACTATTGCTCGGTCAATTACTTCCTTGGAAAGCAAAAACAAGAAAACGGGGGTTTCTATTTCTAAATGAATGAAAATAACTAACGAAATTGAAAGAGACACTTGACAGCTTTGAATGTTGGAGTTATTCAATTAATCAAAGTAACTAGGGTTTGCGTGTTCTCCACAGGTTCATAACTTGATAATTCTAACTATAACAATTCTTTCCTAGTATCTTGCATGCAAAGTGATAAGTTATGTATTTCTAAATCCTTGGTCCGGCTACGTGTGTTGCTATCATAACCCTTATCTTTACCTCATATTAAGCATCGTATTCGATATTTGACTAAGTTATTACCTCGTACCAATCAATACTAGCCTATTAGATAGTATACACTAAATCTATGTTGATAATTCTTTTCCTATTATCTACCTCCTTGGTCCGACAAGTAGCATTAAGGCGAGTTCTAACGTTGGCCATCCGCTAAAAAGACTTCTAAGCGAAAGAATTATTAATACATGCAAGACACTATTCTAGAATTGTTATTTTAGTTAGGTTTTACCTTATTATTTACCTATGGTTCCCACAACCCTAGTTATGGAGTTTACTTACCCATAGTCATAATCACAATATTCAAATATATTATATAAGAATTCATGTACTTACTTCAATGAGAAAGAGTAAAATCCGAAAGTTTGCTTGATTAATCAACAAAAATCACCAAAAATCACTTGCAAGAATCTCAAAGTAATCAAGAATCTCACAAAAAGTCTAATGATAATCAAAAACCTCACCAAATAATCCTGAGTCTAACTAATAATACAGTGTCTAACAATACGGTGTCTCACAATACGGTGTCTAACCTCAAAAATGAGGTTTTTCGAACGATTTATAGAAAATAAAAACCTAATTAAACAAGGATTCTATTTGCTGGAAATCTGTCAAAACGCGGCTGGGTCGACGAACCTCGCGACGGATCGTCGTGGTCACGACGGACCGTCATGGACTCCGTCATCTCATACTTGTGCAATTTCTTCTGCTGCTCTCTTCATTACCCTCGACGGCAAGTATGGCGGATCGTCACAGACACGACGGTCCGTCGAGGGTCTTCGTTTGACAACACTTAAACTCTTTGAATGTGGGTACTGGGACTACTTCTTTGAACTTCATGACAAACCTGCATGACAGACCGTTATAGACACGACGGACCGTCATGGACTTCGTAACTCCACACTTGGTCAGACTTCCCCATCTTCCTTCAGCATCTGCACTACGCTGCCACCTACGGACCGTCACAAGCTCCATAGATGGTCTCTTCTGCATTTCTTCGCTCAAAAACCTCCGCATTCATCTTTGGACAGATTTCCTGCAAATAAGGAGAAACTTATATAAAAATTAGCACAAAAAGGCTTTTGGACACACTAAACTTAAGGAAAAAGTATTAATAATACCGTGAAACCACGATATATCAACACCCTCAACTTAAATTCGTTGTTTGTCCTCAAGCGACGTACTATGACTCAATACAAAATCTTTGTACAATAGTATCTATGTTTTATCCTTTGTAATCATTTGGCTATCAATCCCGATTAATCTCATCATATTTATGCATGATATCACTATTAGGCTTGAATTATGTGGGATCAGAGCATGACACGGACTCACCATGCACTAACACCTATCCTCTTCAATTTATCACCGAGGTGCTAATATTTCCGGTATTGCAACTAGTGTCCTCACTTTCAAACAAAATCCTCATTTTTCACACAATAATTTCAGTTTGAGTATAAGGATTACTTTTCAACACTCGCTCTCAGAACAAATTCACGCCCATTCATACATATTTCCATAAGCTTTCCTTTATTTTCATTGCCTTAAGTTCACTATACAACCCTTAGAATCACGATAGGACTTTCTTAGCTTGTAACATAGGCTCAGGGTCAGGTAGGGTATATTTAGGTATACTTTAGTGACTTTTTCCCTCCTTGACATATCGGCTAAACATACCATTTTCTATCATTTTATCTCGCCCAGTTTCTCATATTCTTTGACCTTGCTATTTTCTCTTCTTTCTTCATTTGTGTAAGTGACTCTCTTCTTTTCTTGCTTGTAT
Organism: Solanum chmielewskii; assembly: GCA_027704785.1. Taxonomy (NCBI): domain Eukaryota; kingdom Viridiplantae; phylum Streptophyta; class Magnoliopsida; order Solanales; family Solanaceae; genus Solanum; species Solanum chmielewskii. Next base: position 82,664 of record JAKWIX010000259.1, on the reverse strand, counting down.
TTCTTGTATATTTTTCTTTTTCTTTACTTTTCTTTCAACTAATTCTTGAGTCACTTTACTTTTGTTCTTTCTCTCTCTTTGTTCTTTCAACCCCACTTTCCAGAGCATTCCTCATAATAGACACCCTCAACTCATGGCTTTGCCATGAGTCAAAGTACACGATACCCAAAGTTGGGTCAGGTCCATAATGAAGGTTGTTTACTGCATCAGTGACCCTCAACTTATGATTTTGGCATAAGCTGAGGTGCACATGTCCAAGGAGGGACTAGGGCAAACACATTATTCCAAGAAAAGATCAGTTGGGGTGAAAAAGAAAGGTCTAATTTAAGCTCAGATCATTTGGATCAAAGAAGGATAAATTTCATTTGGTTTTCTTTTATTTAGGCTAAAAATGGGCTACATTGAATAAGGGCATATGATCCTTTCCTAATTGTCTATTACAGCTTACTTTTAGCAGGACTAACCAAGCAAGTTCTAGCTCAGTACAAATAGTGGACTATTCAAATCTTCCTCACACTCACATGACATCTCATCACTCTACCAGATTATCAAACACCTAGTTCGAATTTTAGACTTAGGGTAATGTAGTGGTGTACCTCTATGTCATGCTTAGAGCCACACATTTATCAATTACTATGCCTAGTCATGCATCATTTTCCATTTTATCAGGATATCATTTTAGCCATTATGCTTCAGAATTAAACTATGTACAAAAGATATAGACATGCCGGTTCAGCAGAAAAAAATAATTAGTCTCTTGGGGAAAAAGAACACATGCAAGAAAACCCCAAAAGAGGATAGTGAATTGGGCTACTCAGACTTCACCGTAGCACTCACTTTCCATTTACCCCACCCCCAACAAAAAGTCATGCAATTTTCCCCAATGCATAAAAAATTGAAAAGAGTGGTAGGTGAAGCAAACCTGAGGCGCAAAGCGCCGACGATCATCAAGCTGGTGGGTTCAGTTCCTCGGAACCCACTTCCTCTGTAATCTGGACACCCTCAGTGGTGTCCTCAGCAACAACATCACTATCAGCAGTGCCTCTCGCTATCTCCACAGTTCGGGAGCTAGACGCCCCAGCCGCTAACTCTCCTGCTCTCATATGGTGCGCCTCCTCCTCAGCAAGCAAGGCTCTCCTCGCAGCCTCCATCTCACGACGCTCCTTCTTCCGTGCTCACGCCTCATCACGCCTCTTGGCATGCTCTCGAGGAGGAGGTGGTGGAATCTCTGAGGTGGCGAATAGGTCCGCTAACACTCTGTCTTCAGCAGGCTTGACAGAAGGGGCCTCAGACTCAGGCACCCTAGCCTCTAAGATCGTGTCAATATTTGCGCGAAGACTGTCGACCGCAGCCTGACGAGTCGACACATACACCGGAGGGGTTGGCCGGCCTAACACCCGCAACTCAAAAGCGTCCAAGCGCTGGTGAACCTCAGCGATCTTCCGCTCTGTATGCTGGACCATTTTTCTCTCCAAGCGCTCTTCTGCCTCGGTATTAGACCTCTGCATCCACGGTTGGATATGATGTAGAAGTGTAGCCATTTGCGCCTCTAATTTTTGGACCCTAGCAAGAAGGACCAGCGCGAGTAGAGCGACTGTGCGAGAGGAGCTCGGGGCAGTGCTACTACTCGGGATAGACTCAACCGGGGTAGTGTCAGTGGACGCCGCCTGCGTAGCCGTGCGGGCCTGGGCTACCGTATCAGCCAGATCGTCAGCAAGTGGCGGCATCTCTGAACGGGGCCCTCTGCGTGGAGCTAACTCATTGGCCTCATCTCTGATGAGGCTGACATCAACAGTGCCCTGCGGGGTCTTGAGCTGATCAACGTGCCATATAGGCACACCTGCGGACCTGAAGAGAGAAAAGATCATGCGCGAGAAAGGGTAAGTAGTTGTGACCTTAAAATTCCTCTCGTGCATGACTGCCTGTAGAAGCCACGCGAAATCCACCTCAAACCCGACTCTCATCGCCGCCATCGGTACTGCTCGATCCCATGTGACGATATTATCAGCGGCTGTGGGGGAAAGGCAGTGGCGGATAATCAACCACAAAAACTTTGTCGTGAAATTTAGGTTGGCCTTCTTGATGGCCCCCTTTGGCTCGGTCACCCAGTCGGCACCCTCTCCATCAACGGACAAGTGCAGGGCCATCCACCTCTTGGTGCTCTGTCTCAGTGATGGCTCACGCAGGCATTGGCCATCTTTAACAATCTGCTATCGGTAAAATCGGCAGTGAGAGGGGTCCGATTAGCATCAACACCCTCACCGTATAGAAACTGGCGGATGGAAGGAAGGGAAATATCAACCTGAACGCCCCGTACTCGGACCTGCTCTAGTGGAGCCTGTTTGGTGGGGGCAGCCCGCCTATCAATCTGTGATCGGAGAGTCGCTACGTAGGATGCATAGAACTCTCGCACCATTTCTTCACTATAATGTCCCAACGAACGTGTTGTCCTCTCCAGGCGATGTCTGCTAAAGAGATTGCGGATCTCAGGCATCGTCGGGAGACTCCTTATAAGGACCCGCCGCTCCAATGTGAGTGTTCGAGTCATAACTCCTTTGTCATTCAGGAACTTTGCGTCGGAGTAGACTTGAAATTGCCCGTCGACACACCACCGGTTGGGCTGGTCAGTAGCCGGGGTGAGGGCATGAGCTGGTGAACCTGATGTGGATTCCGAACTGTCAGCCTCATCAGACAAGGCTGACGCTGCAGCGGTGACGGGTGCGGGAGCCTCAGCAGATCCAGAGGCTTCATCCAACCACGAAACTCTTAAGGAGCCAGACGCTCCTTCTTAATTGGTGGCTGACCCAGAAGGTGTGTCGGTCAGTGTGCGCTCCTCATAATACTAGGAGGCACTGACTACGCCGAACGCCACCTTTTTGGGTGTGGCTCTGGCAGCACAGGAAGGGGTGGAAGTGCCTGGGGGCACGTACTCGGGGTCACGCTCATCATCAGAGCCAATGACCATGCAGGCAGATAGGGCGACAGACCTCGATAGCCCGCGTGCATACACTCGATCTTGTTTAGGTGCCATAGTAGATAGTACCTGTAAAGGATCAATATGAGTACGAGAAATGGCAAACAACACAAGCAAAACCACACAAAAAAAATTAAAATAAAATGACATTTCTATAGTAACAGTGAAACACGACGGGCCTGGTGACGGCTCGTCGTGACTATGACGGACCGTCATGGGGTCCGTCGTGTCTTACTTAGACTATGTATATATGGAGAACCCTGAAGGAGAGTCTCTGACAAGTATGACGGTATGTGCAGGACGGACCGTCACAGGTAGACGGTCTGTCGTAGGTGTCTGTCAGAGGACACTTAAAAAACATGGGGACCCTTAAGAGGGGTATCTGACAACCAGAACGGTTGTGCAAGATGGACCGTTGTAGGTACGACGGTCCGTCACATGTGTTCGTTGGAGGACACTTAGAAAAATGGAGAGAGACCCTTAGAAACAGGGTCTCTTACAATAAAACGGTTGTGCAGGACGGACCGTCGTAAAGACGACGGTCCGTCACATGTGTCCGTTGGAGGACACTTAGAAAAATGGAGAGAGACCCTTAGGAATAGGGTCTCTGACAACCAGAACGGTTGTGCAGGACAGACCGTCGTGGGTATTACAGTCCGTCGCATATGTCCGTTTGAGAACACTTGCATAAAATTGGACAGTGGGGTGTTAGGGCTTTTGGAACGGACCCTACGACGGTTCGTCGTCGGGGTCTCGTTCTGTAGATCAGTGACAGAACTGGGGGTACCCCATTCATCCCCGATGACCCAAATCAAATGTGTAGTGTTTTGGACCTACATTTGTCTATCCTAAATACCTAGTAAACTAGCAATGTCAAAGCACCTATGTCTAGGCTTGTAAACACGACAATTTTGAAGATTTTTAACCTAGGTTAGACAGAATTTTATATAAAAGAAATGAAGATATCAATAAGAACTAGGCTAAAACTAATTGATAAACGAAAATGCAAGATAAATGATTAGAAATTAGAGACACATACATGAGAATTGGATAAAAACAAGATAAAAAAGTACTTGGTGATCAAGAAGACACCCACAGCAGCAACTCCAGCTAATAGATGATAACTTTTAGGGCTTTGGAGAATTTTGGGGGAACAATGATCGGTTGTTAGAGGGAGAGATTTTGGAAGATGAAAAGGGAAGGAAATAGGGGGAGTAGTGAAGGAATGGGGGTGAAATGAGGGGTTGGGGAGTTTAAACGGTAAGATTTTGTGAAAAAAACTCCAGTCGGGTCGGGTCGGGTACGCCTCATTAATGACGCGACGATTCCCCGACAACGGTCCGTCTCAGTTGTGACGATCCGTCATTGGTTCTGTCGTGTGTGACCTAGTTGGAAAATAACAGAAAGATGAACCTGGCACGACGAATTCATGCGATGGTCCGTCACAGGCGCAACGGTCCATCGCTGTATCCGTCAGTGACTGCTGGAGAGTAATTTTTTTGCAGAATTTCCTGGTGATGTGCTGCAAATTTAAAACCCATTAGTAGAAAACTGCTACCATTACTAAAAATAAAAACTACAAGTATTAGGTTGCCTCCCAACAAGCGCATGATTTAACATCGCGGCACGACTGAGGACACTTGATTACTCAGCCTTCATCAAGATGATATGCCTCTATCACTTCATTCACCGATTCAGCATGCCTGAAATAGAGTTTTATTCGTTCTCTATTCACCTTAAACCGCACTCCCTCCTTGGCTTTTAACTCTATTGCTCCTTGAGGGAATACTTGGGCAATCAAGTAAGGTCCAGTCCGTTTGGACTTGAGCTTGTCCGGAAGAAAAGGCACCCCAGAACTGTCTACAAGAACCAAATCCCCAACCATAAACTCTTGTTTTGCACTCTTTTGTTCATTCTCCTTCTTCATCTTTTCTTTGTGGGATATGGCGGATACCGATTGGAGTTCACCACTCTGCCTGATGGTCCAACAAACGTTGAAGGTCACTTCTTCATTGTTCAACCGAAATTTCATCTGCTCCTTTTCCATATCAACTAAGGCTCTACCTGTAGCAAGGAATGGCCTCCCAAGAATAATAGACACTTCAAAATTGACTTCACAATCAAGAATAACAAAATTTGCCGGAAATATGAATGACTCCACTTTTACTAGCACATCATGGAGTATCCCTATATGCCTTTTCACTGTCCGATCATCCATCAGTAGCCGCATAGCAGTGAGTTTTGGATCCCCCAAACCCAACTTCTTATAAATCGAGAGGGGCATGAAATTTATGCTTGCCCCCAGATCCCATAATGCTTTCGCAAAATGTAATGACCCAACTGTACAAGGAATAGTGAACGCACCCGGATCTTCTTTCTTTTGTATGAGGGATCTTGTAGCAATAGCACTACAATGCTGCAGTCCATCATCATCCTCGAATGTGACCGATCTTTTTTTGTGACCAGATCTTTCATAAACTTGGCATAACCGGGCATTTGTTCTAGAGCTTCTACCAAAGGGACATTGATAGAAAACTGCTTCAGCATTGTTATGAAACACCGATATGTACCATCCTCGTTCTTTTTCACTAATCTCTGAGGGAAGGGTGGTGGTGGTCTAGACATGGGAATTACCTTCATAGGGACTTCTGCATCTTTTTCAGTGCTCTCTTCTGCTTCACCACTACCCTTTACCACCTTATCATCATCCTTTCTCACCTTTTCCTCATTAGACGGCATAGGTGGGTCAATGGTTTGCTTACCACCCCGAGTAGTGATTGCCATACAGTGCGCATCATTTTTTGGATTTTGGACAGTGTTGCTAGGAAGAGTGTCCGGTTGACGTGTTCATTGTCGCAGATAATTGGTCCATTTGCAAACTCGATCTACTTAATCGATATTGCATGTGTATCAACTTTTTGCCCAATACTTTCTAAACTACACCTTAACTCTTTAATGTGCTCATCACTATCATCGAACCTCCTCATCATTTTGTGTAACATATCCTCAACTCGCGCCATACTATCTCCACCATACCTAGGAGTAACTTCACGATTTTGAGGAGGGACATATGGCCCATTCCTATCATTTCTGTTACCGTAGTTACCCCTATTGAAGTTGTTGTCGCGGTTGTGGTTTCCATCTCGGACATAATGACCCTCACAGTTATAGTTACCATAGATTCGACCTTGGTTCCCTTGACCTTGGCGCCAATTATCTTGATTTGAGCCTTGGGCGCTCGGTCGAAAACCCTCCGTCTGCTCATTTACTGCATAAGAGTCCTCCGCATAATAGCATTCATCATTAGATGGTGGTTTCGACAAGTATTTGACTGCATTTATCTTTTCTGTACCCCAGTGACATGTTTTAGTACCAACCCAAGCTCAGTTTTCATCTGAGCCATTTCTTCACGAATCTCATCTGTGGCTGGGTTGTGAGTGGACTGCACTGCGAAGGTGTTTCTCCCTGTATCTGACTTCCTAGTACTCCAAGCTTTATCATTCCGGGAGATTTTCTCTAATTTTTCAGCAATCTCAGCATAAGGATACTCCCCATAAGATCCACCTGCTATAGTGTCCAACACCGCTTTATTATTATCATCCTATCCTCGATAGAAGTATTCCTTCAGTGACTCATCATCTATACGGTGATTTGGGACACTTCTCAATAACGAGGTGAATTTATCCCAAGAACTACTAACTGAATCTCCTGGTAGTGCCACAAAGTTGTTCACTCTGTCTTTGTGGTTTAGTTTCTTGGAGACCGGATAGTAGCGTGCTAAGAAGATATCCCTTAGTTAGTTCCAAGTGAAGATTGAATTGTATGGGAGCTTAGTGAACCACATAGCAGTCTCTCCCGTCAGTGAGAGAGGAGACACTCTAAGCCCTATTACATCTAAATACAAAATCAGGCCTTCCTACACAACTTTTACACACTGCCCTTACCTTAGCTATACGGGCATGTGGATCCTCAGAAGGTAGCCCTGAAAACAAACCTCAGGCATTGAGCATTTGCATCAGGCTACTAGTTACCACAAAGGTGTGGCCTGTGGGTGGAAGAGGCAAGACAAGTGGCCCATCGGAGTCTGCTATGTTATCATAGCCTCTGTAGTATGCTTGGGGCCGTGGAACGGGATTTTGTCCCCTCTGTTGGTGTTCACCCGGAGCATCGGGTAACAACTGACCATGAACATCAACCGGAGTTGGGATGTTCTGGTTTGGATCATCATCATTGATTTCCAAGTTTCGATTCATGTTGCGTAGTGTACGCTCTAATTCATGATCGTAGGGAAACAAGGGTTCTATTCCTCTCCGTGTATTTGGCATACAAGGAGGTTGGTTCTGCACAAATCAAAAACAATAAAACTAAGTAAAATCAAGAAAATATCAACTAAACTATAGTAATAAGTTTAAGTTAATCTAAAACCTATAGTCCCCGGCAGCGGCGCCAAAATTTGATACGCTCAAACTTACTTCTCAAATAAGAAGTAAAGCGGTTGTGTCAAGTAAATAACTCAACTAGTGAGGTTGGGATCGTTCCAACGAGGAAAATATTTTAAACTTAACTTTAACCTATTATTACTATTGTTCGGTCAATTACTTTTTTGGAAAGCAAAAACAATAAAAGGGGGGTTTCTATTTCTAAATGAATGAAAATAACTAACGAAATTGAAAGAGACACTTAACGCTTCGAATGTTGGAGTTTAATCAATTAATCAAAGTAACTAGGGTTTACGTGTTCCCCACAAGTTCATAACTTGATAATTCTAACTATAACAATTCTTTCCTAGTATCTTGCATGCAAAGTGATAAGTTATGTATTTCTAAATCCTTGGTCCGGCATCTAGAAAATCTCACTCCGCACCTTGGTTCGGCTACGTGTGTTGCTATTCTAACCCTTATCTTTACCTCATATTAAGCATCGTATTCGATATTTGACTAAGTTATTACCTCGTACCAATCAATACTAGCCTATTAGATAGTATACACTAAATCTATGTTGATAATTCTTTTCCTATTATCTACCTCCTTGGTCCGACAAGTAGCATTAAGGCGAGTTCTAACGTTGGCCATCCGTTAAAAAGACTTCTAAGCTAAAGAATTATTAATACATGCAAGACACTATTCTAGAATTGTTATTTTAGTTAGGTTTTACCTCATTATTTGCCTATGGTTCCCACAACCCTAGTTATGGAGTTTAGTTACCCATAGTCATAATCACAATATTCAAATATATTATATAATCAACAAAAATCACCAACAATCACTTGCAAGAATCTCAAAGTAATCAAGAATCTCACAAAAAGTCTAATGATAATCAAAAACCTCACCAAATAATCTAGAGTCTAACTAATAATACAGTGTCTAACAATACGGTGTCTCACAATACGGTGTCTAACATAAAAATGAGGTTTTTCGAACTATTTATAGAAAATAAAAACCTAATTAAACAAGGATTCTATTTGCTGGAAATCTGTCAAAACGCGGCTGGGTCGACGGACCTCGCGACAGATCGTCGTGGTCACGACGGACCATCATGGACTCCGTCGTCCCATACTTGTGCAATTTCTTCTGCTGTATACTTCATTATCCTCGACGGCAAGTATGACGGATCGTCACAGACATGACGGTCCATCGAGGGTCTTCGTTTCACAACACTTAAACTCTTGGAATATAGGTACTGGGACTACTTCTCTGAAATTCATGACGAACCTGCAGGACGGACCGTCATAGACACGACGGACCGTGAGGGGGAATACAGTGAGGAACAACGTGAGGGGGAATACAGTGAGGTGGAACAAAGCTGGAGTGGTGCCTCAGAGTATTGTTTGTCATCATCAAAAAGGGGGAAAATGTTATTTGCTGTTTTGATGATTTGACAAACTTAGGGACCTTGTAAAGGTACCAGGTTTCTTACTTGAGTGTTGAAGATGAAGCAATTTCAGGGACCTTGTAAAGGTACCAGGCTCTCAATGTGACGAGCCGGTTGACTGCCAACTGGAGAAGGTACAGAAAGTAGGTCCACTCTTCCCAACGGCGTCAGAAAGTCAGACTTCTCCAACCAATGACAAAGAGTTTAAGGAAAGTGACTTGTCCATATAAAAGTCACTTTCCTAAACATCATCAGTAGTTTTTGCAACTTGACAAAGAATTTTTCAAGAACACTTGCAAAGGCTATCAGCAAACAAAAGGTAGAATTATTCAAACAACAACAGAAATCTTTGGAGTATCTAGTGTAGTTGTTTAAGAATATATTCTCTTGGTCTTACATTGTAAACTATTCCTGAAACTATAAAGGAATCAGTGGGTAGTATTGAAATTCTAAGTTGTCTAGGTGGAATAGCTTAGTGGGTAGATTTATTTCTACTTAGGCTTGTTAAGCAATAGAGATTATTGCTTGAACGTGAGATTAAAAACTTCTTCTCACCTTTGTTGTAATCGTGTTTCACTTTTGCTTGTGAAGATAAGTGAAAACGATTGAAAATCCTGTGAGACAAGTTGTGGTTTTACTCCCTTAAGCAAGGAGGTTTCCACGTAAAATCGTTGTGTTGTTTAAATTGCATTTAACTTTCTGTTTATACTTATTAGTGTGTCAAGGACCTGGTCCATTGACTGATAAATGAAGGCACATATTCTATCAAGAATCTTTTAGGAAGATCGTGTTGCTTCTTCGTCCTCCGCTCAGAAATCGGACTGACGCCATTCTCGATTCGTTGAAAATGGTACAGTGACAACTTTCAACCTTATCTCTAATTCAAATTTCGAATTGCACCCCAAATCCATCCCATATTTCCCCCCTTTTCAGCCCTAGTTTGGCCTATAAATATCCTCAGTTTCTTCATTGTTAGAAGTTGGAAGTTTTGGAGTCGATACAAAGTGAAGTATACATTGAAATACACAGGTTTCTTTGAGGCAAAAATAGGCACAAAAGACCATAGATATTACAAAGTGTGTTTTAGGTTCTATTTTCTTTTTCATCAACACCTCAGAGTAACGTCTCGCTGGTGAAAGCTTGTTATCTTTAGCTCGTTTGGTCTCTGTTAGCTACTCCGAAATAGGTACACTTCCACACTTTCTTTATTAGTCTTCTTGCGTGTTTTATCTTCAGCCTACCGTAAGAGTAGCTAATTTGGCTTAATGTTTCTTTGTTTTGTTTAAAATTTAGTTTTCAATATTAGTACAGTTGAAATTTCTTCCGATGATAATACACACTTTGACCTGAATGTGGTTTGGATATATGGGTATGAAGTGTGGAGATGTTGTGTGCTTTAGCTTTTCATCAGTGTGATAAGAACGTGACCATAGTTCAGGCTACTGCCTTCATGTTCTTTTTACTGTGATGGTTTCTTGTTAATACTAGTTTGTGCATAGTCTTTGTTCCCTCTTGGCCAGATTGATGTATGTATCATTTTGGTTTCAATTTATGGTAATATGTCCATAACTCCGCTATCAATATGATTTAGTTAGCTATTGCCTCCAATATTATTTTTACGTGCTTTCCTCTCTTTATATTTTGAGTTATGTGGATTGCTTATTACTTATCATGGTGTGATATATCTTATTTCATCCATGTGCAGCCTCTGTTTTGTTGTTTTATTTACTGATAACTTTATTGAATATCATGTCTTTGAACAAAGTATAATCACTTCTTTATTTACATTTTAAAGTTACTCGAGAAGTGACCCTTTAGCATTTTTGATTGGTTTATTTCAATTCTTATTTGTTTAGGATTATTATGATCTTATCTTAAAAAAGTATGTATTGAAGTTAATGTCTTTCCTTTAATTCTTGACATGTGATTTATAATGACCATCATGTAGCTTTTTTTTAAAGAGCTTGTTCTATACTTGTTTGCTTGATGTGATTTATAATGACCATCATGTAGCTTTTTTTTTTTTTTTAAAGAGCTTGTTCTATACTTGTTTGCTTGTATGAAGATCAGTAAATCTTCTTATTCCATTTTTCTTAAATGCTCCATGATTTCTAATTCATTATCCTCATTTTTGTTGCATGTTATATCGATTCGAGTCATGAACTCTATTTCTCTCCTTGCGATCTCTTGTTCAACCATTTATTTTTGAGTCGGCCAGCGCCTGTATAGTTGGTGTACAGGTGGAAGACGGTGAATAGATGGCTGGAAATTAAATTTTCCATCTCCGAAAAGTCGAAAACAGGTTGATATATCAGCTGTATACATTGTTATACAGTCATAATATACGATATACAGGTACAAAAAAAAGTGGAAGTACAGGTGAAATGCAGAGGATATAAAGTTGTTCGACGAGATACAGGTTTCGAAAGGCCCAAAATTGATTGAACATGGCTCGTATACAGTGATATACGCAAAATATATACCTTAAACAATTCCGCAGCAGCTCAGGTTTTGCATAAAATGGGCCAAAGCTCAATCGGACAAATAAAAAAATTGAAGGAGAGCAAGTGGGTCAAAAGGCCAATTTAATAGAGTTTGGATCAAAAGTCTAAATTTGATATTCCCTCTGTTGTATTTATTTGTTATTGTGTTGACTAACTTTTTTTAGATTTTGGTTATTATTTAGTTAAATTACCGAGTTCCTTTTTTTTCTTATGCTTAGTTAAAAAATATTTTTATTTTATTTTAGTTTTCTTTATTTCATTAGTTGTCTTGCAACTTGAATTTATTCCCTTAGAATAATCCCCATTAGTTACTTTCCCTTAAAAATGAATAATTAGAAAAAAGGGAAAAAGGGTCTGATATACCCCTCAACTTTGTCATTTGTAGCTAATATACCCCTCGTTATAAAAGTGCCTCATATATGTCCTTACCGTTATACAAACGGGTCACATATACCCCTCCCGTTATAAAATGACTCATATATACCCTTCATTTAACGCGAGTTAAAAAATTAGTTTTAAATTTATATTTATTATTTGTAATTTTTTTAAAAAAATTATTTAGGGGTATATATGATTCTTCTATCAAAGTTCAAGGTATATTTTAGTTTTTTTCATATATAAATTATTTTTTGACTTTTTATATTATAATTATTTGAGTTTCTTATTGTTATGTTTTTTGTTTCATTCCTTAGTTTAAAGAAAACAAATTTAAACTATTTTTTTTGTGTGTATTGTAATTTAATTTTGTATTCGAAGAAAAATTTGGTCATCTACAATAAGTTTTACAAGAATATTAGTGAAACATAAATAAATATGGTTATCAAAATAATAATTATAAATTAGTCATTGAATCAAAAAAAGGTAAAAAAAAATATGTTTGACTAGGATTAAATTTATTCATATGGGATTATATTTTTTAGAAAAAAATAATAAAAATTTATATTAAAATTATTATTTTTTCCATTTTCGTTAGAAGAAAAGGGTATATGTGAGTCATTTGTTTACAAGTAGGGGTATATATGAGCCGCTTTCATAACAAGGGGTATATCAGCTCTAGATGACAAAGTTTAGGGGTATATCAGACCCTTTTCCCTAGAAAAAATGATAATGATAGTAAGTAAATAAAAATGAAAAAGGAACTTTCTATCCTTAGTTAAAATTTAGAAATTATTTGAAAAAAGTCATTTAGTCAAATTGCCTGTCATCACAAATTAGCGGCCATTCCCCCTTCTCGGAATGTATATTGAACTTCGAAACCTTATGATTTGAACCCTTATGTTGTGGTATTGAATTCCAGTTGCTCATGTCTTCAATCAAATAATTATTGTTGAGCAACTACAACAACTAAGGTTGATTCAATTATTCAGTGGTTTGAATTAATAATATGAGCAGGATCATAGACAAATATTATTGAAAGGAGTCACACCTTCCATAAATCAATCTTATGTCACGGTCTTAGAGTCTTACGAATGTATCGTGCGACACTCAATAACTTACTCACGATTCTTTCACGCTCTTATAAGCTCAAGTAAGTCTTTTGATGCTAGACCACTAAGAGAATGTAAAGAAAGACTTAGAAAAATTTGGAAGGCTTGGAAAAAGGTTTTGTATTGGCTTGGAAGATTGCTTTACAACTTGCGTGATAATAACAAATGAATGCCCCATCTATTTAAACTACAATCTACGGGCTAAAGTACAAATAAAAATTACTTGGAAAGTCCCTCTAATAATTACATTTTGGTCCCTTTCTAGAATTCTCTACATATTCTAGGGATTTCTAAAGTCTTCTAAGATATTTTTTATGGCATTCTATAGTTTTCTAGGAAATTCTAGAGTGTTCTACAAACCTCCCCATAACTCCTGATTCTTCTCCATTTTTCCAATGCCAAATTTGAACTATTAAGTGGAGCGACGTGACACTCTGCCCTACCTATTAATACAACAACTGCATGACATCGCCACTGGATAGGCATTCGAGTCTTGTGCATGTGGGATCAATAGTCTATTGACTTGATCAAGGCCTTCTTGCAACTCTTTCAGTTGCTTCTTTACTCCTCTAGCCTGACCTTATGATCTTCCTCCTTCCTACGTGGAAATCGCCTTGGCGATTTCTTTGGCATCACAACGATCGACCCTTTTTCACCATTGTATTCTTTTGAACTAGCAATGGTGCCTACAAATGTCGACTTTTCCTTTATTAAGGCCTCTCACAAGCTACATGGTCGTTAGTGTACTTGTGCTTCCGTGTTTCGTACCTTAACTAGAGGCACTATACATGATCCTTCTTGATCCATGATCAAAAGTTGTTGGAAGTAAGGATCTATCACTGCGTGACGCTCTTGGAAGAAATCTTATCCTACGATTATATTAAAGAGATCCAAAGGAGAGACAATGAAGTAGGTTTTACCTTGCCACTCCCCTAGCGTGAGGCTTACCTATGCGCAACTCCACATATGGGAGGCGGTGGTGCATTGACCGTTTTGAGTTAGGCTTTACTTGGATTGTAACTCAGCCTCAACCTCGTTGTTACTGTCTTGGTAATGATATTGTCCTCTGCACCCGTGTCTACCATAGCACGAGTGGATCTTCCATTGATCGTGATGTCTACATTGCGCGTTGTATTTTTTTTTATTTCCCTGGCTGCTTCGTGATGGCTCCGCATATTCCTATCAAGCCCAACAGTGTCGTCTATACGCCTTATCCTTGCTCTTGTGCATTCTTCTCTTTCCGCTCTCACAGGATAGCACCAATGTTCTTCAGTTCAGGGCACCTTGCATAGTCGTGCGACCCATCACATATGTTGCAATCTTTCCACTTTGTAGGATCTATCTTTTTCTCAATGTTGCTTTTAACGTTTAAACTTCTTGCCTGACTTGTCGGTATCATGATTCTTGGGATCTGGTCGCTGCTCCTCGACTTCATCATGATCTCCCCCAATATGGTCATGACTACCTCTCACCTCCTCTCCAATTTTATCAGGCTTTTTATGCCTGAATTTTGTCAAAGTTTCGGCCTGCGTGATGGCTTTATTGATAGCCTTAACCTGTCAGCTTTCCAACTCCGTCCTTACCCAATTTTAAAGCCTATCAATGAAGTGGAAAAACATATCTTCATCCGTGAGGTTGGGAATCTGAAGCGTGAAGGTGGTTGAACTTCTTCATGTACGCCCGAGTGTTGCATGTCTGCTTCAACTCCCTAACTTGTGCTTCGCCTCATAGATGATGTTTATAGGAAATAACGCCTTCTTGAACTCCACTTGGAATTACTTTCAAATGTCAATGGTGCAAAGTCACTTCCATATTTCCAACTCTTTATGCCTCCCCACAACATGACTGTCTCCAAAAGATACAACACAACTGTGTTGATTTTGTTTTCATCACTCTTCACTGGTTACACTTGAAGTAATTCTCCAAGTGCCACAAGAAATTCTTCACCTCTTGTGCGTCACGGACGCATTTGAACATAGGTGGCTTGGGAGCCTTGACCTTGGCCTCTTTATCTTGGTTAAGCGACGATAATTCTCCAACTGTCACGCCCTCATTGAGTGTTTTTATCTTGGCCTTCATGGTTTTAATCATGCTCAACGCCTCCATGAGCCATCACTCCAAGGAAGTGATAGACTTCTTCATCTCAAACTCGGCATGTTGGCGTCCCTCCAACTCCTTTTGAAGATGGTCGGTTTCCTCAAGTGTGAAGTCCTCGAGAGTCTTGAACTTGTCATTGATCACGTTCAAACACCAGCCTAATATCTCCACGCCTGCCTTGCTGTTTCAAACTGTGTGACCCATTTTTCTCTAGCGGTGACGTCGATGGCCCCCTCGCCAAGTTCATTGTCACTTGGTTTGGTGGTCGAAGGCGGGTGAGATGTTAGCACCTCATTTGGTGTAGGGTCGAGCAACATTTCGTCATTACTCTTTTGGTCCTTTTTTCCCTCGCGGTTCTTCTTTCCACCTTTCACCCTGACATTGGTAGTGCTAGCGGCATTTATGTCCCCTTCGTTAACCATTCCCTTAGTGAAAAAATCTTTGCTTTGATACTAGATTACTATGAAATAAGAGTCTTACTGATATTCTGTGCAACACTCGACATCTTATTCACGACTCTTTCACGCTCAGCTTAAGTCTTTTGAAGCTAGATCACTAATAGAAAGTAAAGAAAAACTTAGAAAGATTTGATGGTTTGGAAGAAAACATTCTATTAGCTTGGAAGATTTCTTTAAAACATGCTTGATGATTTACAAATGAATGTCTCATATATTTATACTACAACCTAGGGGATAAAGTGCAAATAAAATTATGTGGCAAGACCCATGACATCCTAATGAACTAATAATAAAACTGAAAGCAATAAAAGGGATCATCTGGAAGCAATGAGGTTTATCACAAAACTCTGAATGCTCAACTGGATCAACGAGGTGCTGAATGCTGATCCTAGTTTTTTGTGTCTGCATCATATGAAGATAAAGGTCAAATGAAATCAATAAATCAAATGTACGAGTATGCGAAGGGAATTCTAAAACAAGGCACAAGCTTGAAAATACCTAAAGAACTTACCAAGCCTTACTCAACTCAACATAACTGAACTCATTTCAATATAAAGAAGTTTAAAACAAGTGTAATATAAAGAAAAGAAATGTCAACTTTGTGTGTATGCAAGGATACATATACATTTGAAATGTATGTAAAAATACAAATAAACTATGTATATAAGAATACAATTACTTTTGTAGGAGTTTCTCTAACCTACAACCATAAGAGCTATTGTGATGATACAATGTTTTGCCTCGCGCTGCCAGTGCCGTCATATACCTAGTCGAGGGTATAAAACCGAAACTACTAAGTGGATCCACTAATATATGCTAAAAATCACTAAAGGAATCATCTAAAAAGTATGACCCTTTCTATTGATGGTGGCTACATAGTTTATAGTGGATCGGAGCTGTATGAACTCTTCCCCATATCGGTGCTCAATACTGCTCCAAAATAAACTAGCTCTTTATGTTTAAAAATATTATTTCTATGGTTTGAGATAATTGCTCAAAACTTAGCTCAAGTCTATCTTGGAAATCTCAGTTTTCTCTCCTGCTTACTTGTGAAAGCATTTACTCTTTACTGAAAACTAGCTCAAAGGCTCTTTTGGAATTCTCACATTCCTTTATTATTTAAATTTGAAAAATTTACTCTTTACTAAAAACTAGCCCAAAGTCTCTTTTGGAAATATCAATTTCCTTTCTTGTTTAAATTTGAAAACATTTACTCTTTGGAAATACATAGTTCTCATATATTCTTTTTAGGAAAAAACTTCAATCTTTATTTTTTACTCAAATCAAAACTGAAGTATTAAAACAAAGTTAAAACATTTGTAAAAAACTTTTGAAAGACTATATGAACTTCTTTTGACTTTGCTCTTAACTTCTTTTGACTTGACTCTTAATTGATCCTTTAATTGAATTATGGATTCAATGATTGTGATTTGTGATTGGAAAGATCTCATGATGTTTAAGATTGTTTTTAGATTGTTATACATGAGAAAAGATGAAGAAATCACTGTCTAGAAGCATGTCCGCAACGTGGAAATGCGTATATATTTGGAGGCAGAATGGTCTGTGACCACTTTGAGACACAAAGAACATTTTTGTAACCATGAGGAAAAATTTCGCCCCGCGGACTTGGTATCTAGATTTTCTCGGTATGTTCCTTCTTCATTTTTCTAACCCCAAAATTCCAAAATTTGATCCTTTTTCTCCATTTTTCTTTAGATTTAGATACCCACATATGTACACTGTGAACACCTAGTTTTTGACGTGTTTATTTGGCTCATATAATATTTTAGCAAGGAATTTTATTTTTATTTGTATTTTGGGTGTTTGTTTTTATTATTTTATTGGCTCAAATGACCCAATTTTTTTAAATTGGATTGATTTAGATCAATTCTGATGTCCCAATTGATTTCGACCCGGTCAATAGAAATGGTCAAGATTGAATCTCAACCATTCATGATATTTTGATGCAAGGGCTATTATTGTACCCAAACAAAAATACAAAACTCTAAAAAATTAGCATTTCTTTTATTTTAGATTTTTTTTATATTTTTCTTCTTCCCCTTACTACCATGCCGCCGGCCGGCCACCGCTGCCGCCACCACCGCTCGGTGGCCACCACCTTTTTGGCTGAGAAAATCTTTAAATTTTTACCTTCTTTTCCTTTCACCTTCATCTACGTAAATCTACAAACCTTTCATCCATATCTATAGCCAAACTTCGTAGATCTAAGGAAAACCAAATATGAATTTTTACTTTTTTCCTTAGATTTATAAAGTTCCGATCATTTCCATCCCAAACCCTTTACATAAATGTGTAGAGCTCTTCAAGGGCTATCATTTGATATAAATTTTAAGTTCAAAATCCGTTAAAAAATTTTCTGGCAAAGTTTTTCGGCGATCTTCATTTATCCAAAAGTTATGTCAATCTTCCCCCCCTCTCAATCTTTACCCAAATTCATCATTATTTATTTTCGTTTGACCATATAAGTCGTTTGATGTCGGATTTGTGTTATTAATGTTCTTTAAGTTTATCATGTTGATGATTTGCTTGAAGTATTATTATTATTTATTTGTTTTTTTTTTCATTTTATGTTTATTATTTTTTTAAATTTTTTTTTTACTTTTTTCTCCTGCATTATTTTGTTGTGTTTGATCTTTAAAATTTTTTAGATGTTTAGATTTTGTGTTAGTGGGTCAATTTGTTTGGATCTTGCTGAAATGGGTCAACATTTGGGCCTATTTTAGATTTTTTCAGATGGCCCATCAGCTATTATTCAAACAATGAATAAAAGAAATGACTCATCTACATGACATTTGGGCCTTTTATTTTCAGATAACCCATTAACTATTATTCAAACAATGAATAAAAGAAAGGAGAATTTTATCAAAACAACAATATGTTAGTTTTTTTGGGGACACAGTACCAATATTTCAATATTTAGTAAAACTAGCATGTTTAATTAGTTTAGATTAGGAATACCGTATTTTTTCTTTTAATATGATATGTATATTATAAAAAAATAATAGAAAAAATGGAAATTAAAACATAAAAAGGTAAATAGGATTAATAATCCTTCAGTTACTTTTTAAAAGTTGTACTTTTGCCATCTTTTAAGTTGAGCGTTTATTTTCTTCCTTGTTCTTCATATTTATAAAAAAATACAAACAAAATTGTCTCCTTAATTATTCAATTGATAAAGAAACTTGATTCTACAATTCGAATTCTGCAAATATAATCGAATATGAAATTTTTTTGAAAGCGGCAATTGTTGAATCCCACAACAACAATTTATTCCTTTCAGTGTAATTCATAATTTCAAGATTAGGTATTTTTTTAAATGTTTAGTATGAATACGTTAAATGTTTGTATGATTTGATTTTTTTTTGGAAGCTCATCGTAAGTTCCATTGATATCAATAGAAAATCTCTGAACAAGATAAGTAACAATAATATAATTATATCTGATTATATGATGTGTACGGCTGGATATGTGTTTGATTCTGTTTAGACCCATATTAGTTATGTATTTTTTTTATTATTTCTTGTTTTTAACAATATGAAATTTTATATGTATTAATTTTGAAATGATTGTTACTGTGTGATAAAAGTTGTGAATTTGAGTTCAATCTTTACCGATTTTGGTACCCTTTGAAACATACACTTTTTTGAATGTAGATTGGACACATTTTTTTTTTTTTGATTTTGGAATACTAAAAAAATGTGATCATCACTTATATATTTGTTATTGTAGCCATGGGAAACATTAGTTTTTTGGTCATGCATTCTGGGAGGTGGAACAAGAAAAATTGCTATGTTGATTACAGTACAGAAGCAATTATGCTAAAAGAGCATGCGACATTTAGAGAACTAATGGATCTTGTTTCAAAGCAAATTTGTGTTGACTTGAGCTTCAACATTGTGAAACTTAAATATAAGATAGAGGGTAGTACTGCACCTCTGGAAATACACAACGACATGGGTGTGAGAGTGTATGTGTCGTTAAAAAAGAAAACAAAGAATTATCAAAGTATCCTATATGTGTATCCATATTTGTGAATGACTGTCAATTAGCTGATAGAAATATGTTTGAAGATGGATTCGAAATGTGTGGGCCTGATGGAATAGATATAGTTGATACAGAAGCATTAATGCTTAGTGTGCCGAACAATAGCGATAACATGAATTGCGACATTATTACAAACGCCAAACATAAGGTAGTGTTCGAAGATCAAGTTTATAAGGACAAGGGAACTTTAAAGGATGTGATGACGCAATACGCTATTGATCGTAGATTCCAATGGAAAACGGACAGATCGAGTCAAACATGGTATGTGTAATTGGGTTGGATTTTCTTATAATTTTTTTTCATTATGTTTTTTTACATTATATCAAATATTTTATTTGTATTTTAACTAATTCTAATATGGTGTTATTCAAACAGTTATACACTTGTTTGTGTCTCTGATAATTGTGGGTGGGTGTTGAAGTCGTCAAGTATCAATAAATCTGGAATGTTAAGAATTAGAAAATTCGTAGATGATCACACGTGTCCATCGAAATATAAGGTTTATGAACAAATTCAAGCAACAAGCAATCTTATTGGAGGTATGATACAACCCAAGTTAGTTGATCATAAAAGGAAGTTGACGCCAAAGGATATAGAACAAGATGTCAGCCTAACTCTTGGAGTAAATGTATCATACTCAGTGGCGTGGAAGGCTAAGGAAAAGGCTGTAATTTCATTGAGGGGTACCCTATCTGGTTCTTATGGTAAACTGTCGAGATATTTATACATATTGGACGCTACCTACCCTGGATCTCATATAAGGATGAAGAAAACCGATGAAAATCAATTTTTTTATCTTTTTATTTCTCTCTTCCCGTTCATAAAAGGTTTTGAGTGTTGTAAATCAATAGTCGTAATTGATGGCAGCCACCTCAGGGGGACTTACAATGGAGTATTTGTTTCTGCAAGTACTGTTGATGGAGCAGGCATTAGAATGATAATATATACACTTTGTTTGGTTGATTAATATAGTTATTCTATATGAAATAATAAATTTATTAAATATTTTGTGTATAGGAAATATATTGCCGCTAGCATATGGAATTATTGATTCAGAAAATGATGCACCCCGGACTTGATTTTTTGAATAGTTTAGAGAAGCGCATGACGTTAAATAGAACATGTGTGTTGTGTTCGATCGAAACGAAAGTATTATAAAGTCAGTTTCGAGGGTATTTGACGGAGTTCCTCATTATGTTTGTATTTGGCATTTGTGGAAAAATGTGAAAAACACTATTTAAAAAGTCGCACAATAGTCTGTCGGAAGTTTTTTATGGGTTGGCAAAGGCATACAAACAATCTGAATTTGATGAACTGATGGAAAAGGTTGAACAAGTTGATGTTCGTGTAAAAAATTACTTGGAATCAGCAGGTTATGAAAAATGGGCTAGGGTATATGCAACAGTTGATCGAGGAATGGTTATGACATCGAACATAGCTGAGTGCATAAATGCTTGTCTATTTGAAGCAAGGGAATTACCGGTATACGATTTTCTTGAGGAAGTAAGACAGATGTTTGCAAGATGGAATTTGAAAAATCATACGTTTGCTTCACATACTTTCACCACACTTTGTGGTAGACCACAAGAGATGCTTGTTGCTAATGAAGAAGCATCATTACGTATGAAGGTATGTTGTTACGATTTATATGTTCATCAAAATTATATAACATAAGTGTTTATTTATTTTTGTAGGTTGTACCATCAAATAACTATGTGTTTAGTGTTCATCACGAAGGTAGAACCTACATTGTTTGTTTGGAAAATAAAACTTGTACGTGCAAGAGGTTTCAAATAGATGAAATACCATGTTCGCACGCTTGGGCCATTTTAAAGAAGAAACATTTTGATGTTGGGCCATATTGTTTCGACTTGTACAAGCCAATTAACTTGTAGAATACATATAGCATTCCAATTCGTTCGTTACCTGATCAAAACGAGTGGAATGTACCTGGGTATATTAAAGACCATATAGTGAAGCCTCCAAATCACAAAAAGCTCCTTGGAAGGCCATCCAAAAAGTATCGTGACAAGACGTATAGCGAGCTATATGGTAAGAAGAGAAAGAATCTTGCAGTACATGTGGGTTTAAAGGGCACAATAGGCGTTCATGTAGGAATGGACCACGTATTGTATAGTTAATGATGTTTCATTTTTGTATATTTTTAGAGTTAGATTGCTTCCAGATTTCTAATGCCTTCTGGTTAATAAAATAACATGGAATTCTTTGTTCATGGTTGTATCTTGAAATGTATTCGCTCTACGTCTTCTCTCGAATACCATTACTTGTATTCTAAACCTAATTGTATCTACATTTTAATACCAATTGTTACATCTATTTGAATGCATACAATTGTTGGATTCTTCTATTTGAATTCGGCAAATATTTTTTTGTATACATTTTCTTTCGAGAAGTGTTCATTCATATCCATGTTTTCAATATATATTATATTTGACCTATCTAAAGTTTATGAGTGAACTTGTATGTGTCACAAACACAACCTTTGTAGTTACTTGTAATCCAGTTGAATTGTATTTATAATTTAAATAAATTATTTTTTGTAACATTTTAATGCATACAAATTTTTTTTATTCGTTTTCTGTCGAAATGTATTCGTATCCATGGTATTAATATCTTTTGATAAGTGTTCATATTTATGTTTTTAAGCTATATTGTATTTGCTCTATCTAGAATGTATGAGTGAAGTTGTATGAGTCACAAACAAAACCATTGCAGTTACTTGTATTCAAGTTAAATTGTATTTATAATTTAATATAAATTGTTTTTATAACATTTTAATGCATACAATTTTTTTTGGTATTCGTTTTCTCTCTAAAAGTATTCATATTCGCTATACATATTCTATCTTTTTTATGTTGTTAGTATTATTAATTGTATTTATAATTTAATAATTTAATATCAAGTCTTACATCCATTTGAAACATATGAATGCATACATTTTGTTAGATTATTGTAATTATTTTGATATACTTTTATAACGAAATGTATTCGTATCCATGATTTTAATCTACATTATATTTGTTCTATGTAAATTGTATGTGTGAACTTGTATGAGTCACAAAAATTGTATGTTGGTAGAATCATATGTATTGCACTTAAACTTCAAAAATGAGTTTTGTGTACCCCACATGCAATACTTAAGCTTGACACACAAATAAAACGCTTTTTTTCCCTCACTTACCACAAAGCCTCATATATGCTCTTTTGGTAAGAAAAATAAAATATGTATCAAATATTCATTAACTGGAACAACAAAGAAATAGATTTTATATGTAGCAAAGATTCATTAACTGGAACAACACTGTCAGATAAACTGCACAAGGACTGAAACACTTTAATATTAACCCAAAACTTTCAAACCAGAACTTCAAGATTTTATTCATTAATAAACACAAGAACTGGAACCCTTTAAAATCGTTTCATAGCAATACAAAAACTAATGTATAATGACACATCAAAAAATGGACAACAACTAATCTATTTGAATTGTATCAATCTCCTCCATTGCTACATTGAATCTGCTATATCGTGGAGGTGCTTCATTGTCACTTATTGATCCAGCATCATTCTTTTGTTGGCCATAATTCCAAAGAAGTGTAGCGTATCTTGACCATAAACACGATGCATCCAAAATATTCACTTTTTACCTTGGCCATATGATAGGTATTCGGCAAAAGCTAGCATATAATTACCACAATCCCTATAATATAAGAAATTAAAAGTTAGTACACAATATAATATTGATGATTTGATGATAGTAAAATCAAAAGAAACACAAACTTACAGAGACCCATGTGACTGTTGAGGAACATTATCTATGAATACTACTTTAAAGAACTCATTCTCTTGTTGAGCTTGCGATACATCAATTCATTTATTGTTGTAATAGTCATTGACTATTTACTTCAAAGGGACCAACTGAGACAGTTTAACTTCTCTGCCATGATAGTTGCATCGTGACCTGCTGCCCTATATGAGTCATACACGTTGATACACTTATCATTCAATGATATCACAGCCAACACCTAATGAAATTTCTCCTTAACGTGGAAAAAACATAATCAATTGTATGCCAAGGTGTAGCAACATGCATTTTATACCCTCTAATGTATTCACCAATGACATGCTCTTCATCAGCACAACCAACATCGCTATCTAAATCCAAATATTTTTCCCAAATAGCAGAGATCTTTGAACTAAATACACAATCTACAGTTGTGTGTTTATAGCTGCCTCAAACATCATACTTGGCTTCTTTCCGTAGATAATATAAAATCACATCAACATGCTGACAAATTTAAAGACAAATGTATAAATACTATAACTACTAATCAATCATTGTTAGTAAAGATAAATGCTAAATAACTCTTACCGAATTGTTCAATAACTGTCCTTTGAAATACAGATTATAGAGCCAATTCTTATTGTCTATTAGGAGAACGCCAAGGTTAAATTTCAGCTAGATTCTTCTTGTAATGGTCTTGATCATGCTTCCTAAAAACAGAATAAAAATAGAAATAGTATACCATCATTAAAAAAGTAATTACTATCAACATTTTAATACAAAAAAATCAATAAAACCTATATATAAGCTGCACCAAACAATAACTGTTGTTGAAACACGAACAAACATTTAATCGGATACAAAAATTTAAATAGTTATGTTGTAAAAATATCTTGTAATTATTCACCAATGACTTACTTTTGTCGTGCTTTGTAAGTAATCCATCTCAGATCCATGAACGAAACGTATCCCACAACGTTATATCATAATTACCAGAGATCAAATCAGATATAAATGGGTGTTTCAATTCAAAAATACACACTAACACTAGCAATAAAAAATGATTACATTAACAAAAAGTATTTAAAAAATGGAATACTGTACCAGCAAATGATCCAAAATTGGTCAGATACGGAGATGTATTATAAGGACCTGGACGTCTATTCCTACGAGTAGGTAATGACGTCTGTTCGTTATTGCTAATAGGTTGATATATCATCAATTTTTCACCGTTCGTACCCAAATAGACATCGATAGTGGCCTGATCTGCCTTTGTTGTAATGCATCCTGCAATTGTTGTTGGCAGCTGTTCGATGTGTTCTTTTATCACAGTTGAATGTGGTGCAATGCTACTCTTTATCGAATTGAGACTAGGCATGAATTGATCGTCCAATTCAAACTGTGAATCAGTTGTCACATTCATGTGATCCAAAACCCGGATAGGGACTGGACATGACATTTGTTCAATATCGACCTCATGTGAATTTTTCGATACTCCAAACACTTTTTTGGGGGGGTATATCAAATACAAAGCTTGGTTGATTTACCTATTAATTTTATAAAAATAAAAACAACTTAAAAGTAATGACCCAAATAATGGTATAACAAATGTACTTATAAAATTAAATAACATACTCTAAGAATTGTAGGTCTTGGAGCACTTAATTCATAATCCACTTCAATCAGATTTCGAACAGGGGTGTTGATACAAAAAACCTTATAAAATGAAAGTTATAAATGAAATTTTTGATATGATAATGAACATTTATTGAGACTGAAATTTAAGGCAAATTTGTATATTGTAATCACACATTAGGATGTACGACCAAAAAACATAAAACTTGTCTAAAACCTGACTCACCTCATGATCATCAGATTTGGGATATATTCCATCTGGATTGTTGTTTGTCTTTAAAAAAAATAAAAATAACAAGAAACATGAAATTTTTTTAATGGATACAATAATGAAAAGTCTTTTAAAGTTGTAAATGATAGCAATTATTGACTAAAAAATTGTAGTTTTTTATAATACATGTTAGCATAAACCGAGTTAAGATTGCTTGATACAGTTTGATCATAATTATATAAATGTATAATTATATAAAATATAAGAGGCTTATTAATGATATTTATTACACAAGTATTGAGTTTAAAATGATACACAAATCTTGACTTACATGGGGCACAACATTTAATGATTTACTGTCATTTAAAGCCTTGAGTGTCTTGTAAAAAAATAAAAATCCAATAAACATTTAATCAAATATTAAAAGTTACAACTTCATAAAAGTGAATAAATTCAAAATTTTCGTAAAAAAACACCAAAATGGGGATCGTATATACAACTTAAATTAATAAAAAAACTACAAGTACCTCTGAATTTTCAGATTCCAATTTGTCACACTAAACTACCAGAACTTGATTTGATGGACATTCTTTATTGGAAGTGTATGGTGGTTCATACCCATCTTCATCGTTTGAATTTGGAGGGACAATATGATCATCAGAATGCTCGGCCTGTGTTATATTACAACGTAAATCATTAACAAAAATGTAAATTTAAAATACGTTACATCATTTTATTTTTCATAACAAACCTCCTGCTCATCCCGTGTTGAATTAATAGCTGTCAGAACAGTCTTGAAGTTGTCGTTGATCAAATTGCGAATTTCAACAAACTCTTGTTTAACCTAAAAATATGACATAATGATGTAGCTTATTAAAAATTTAAAATTCTAATAAGTGTATAACTATGAAGGATGTACTATATGGTAAATACTTCTTTTATGAAATCTGACAGCTCTTTCAACCATCCTTCCACTTCAGATCCGCTTGTTCTCTGAAATATCATAATCACTCGAAGTTGTATTTGTTAGATATGCATGTAGACATTCAGTTTTAAAATAACCTTGAGTTTCTTTAGTACCTTTTTGGATACAACATTTTTTTTCATCGGTTGTTTAACAGAAATTCGAGGTTCCAAATTTTTTGCAACCTGTTTGAATCCACCAGTCACCAGCTTCTTTGTCCTTTTTCTAACAGACGACGTTGAGGAACCAATTTTTCCTTTTCTTTTGACCTTTACTGCTTGTGGAGGAGGTGCTTGAAAATCATCGTCAGAATATTTATCGTCACAGCTTCCCTCTCATGGATCATCATTATTATCAATTATTTCATCATCTAGATCATCATCTGATGAATCAGAATACTGAGGTGGAGCTTGATTTTTGATACCCTCCGGTGGCAGTTGCAATACTGCAAGTTCCCTTTGATTAGGAGTAATGTTCCTGAAGTTAATCTGAATTCCAAACATTTTGTTATTAATATAAATAAAAACAATAAGAAAACATACAACTTGGTGATTATTAAATATATGTCAATTAAGTACCTTGTTATTAACATCACTAAATATGGTGTTCATAAGTTTCTTGTATGTACGACTCTCATTGGTCGTCTGCCAGTTGAGCAACCTCGGAATATGGTCATCAACCTTTTGAGCGACCTGGAAATCAATACTCGTACTGCACTCAAACAATCATACTTAGAATACAATAGGCATTCCCCCGATTCTGTAAAATTATTTTTCTATTCAACCTCTTGCTCAGTCTCTTCATCATCAAATAGATAGCTTTTTTCTCCCATGGAAATTGACTGTACCTTCCACTTTCAACAAGATCAAAATATAATCTAGGAACTTTTTTGGTAGCTCTTTCACCGAAAAAAATCACTGTCTGGATGAAGTATAAAATTGCAAACTTCAGGCCATCCGGATCGTTCTCCCCCCACACTTTTCGATGAAAACTCCTCATTATATCAATTTTCCTGATAAACTTAACACCCTCAAAATATTTTTCCATGAACCTATTTGATTCTGACTCATCAAAGATGAAATCATTTTCTTCGTTGACACAATTTAATCCACTAATCAAAGCAAATTCTCTCAAAGTTAAACGCAACGTAGATCCATTTACACGCATTACAAATTCTTGGCGAGAACTACAATTGAGTTCTAAAGCCATGCAACACCTATCTATTTGTCCGCGAGCACGACATTGATGCATTTGCATATAATTATCAAAACAGGTGCTTTAATAGAACACATTGTATACATGTTAATATACCGTGGTTTCACGGTATTATTAATACTTTTTCCTAAAGTTTAGTGTGTCCAAAATCCTTTTTGTGCTAATTTTTATATAAGTTTCTCTTTGTTTTGCAGGAAATCTGTCCAAAGCTGAATGCGGAGATTTTGAGTGAAGAATTGCAAAAGAGACCACCTACGGAGCTGATGACGGTCCGTCGTGCTTGTGACGGTCTGTGGGTGGCAGCGTAGTGCAGCTGCTGAAGGAAGATGGGGAAGTCTGACCAAGTATGGGATAATGAAGCTTGTGACCGTCCGTCGTGGCTATGACGGTCAGTCCTGCAGGTTCGTCGTGAAGTTCAGAGAAGTGATCCCAGTACCCAGATTCCAAGAATTGAAGTGTTTTGGAACGAGACCCTCGACGGACCGTTGTTCCTATGACGGTCCGTCATACTTGCCGTCGAGGGGAATGAAGATAGCAGCAGAAGAAATTGCATAAGTATGGGACGACGGAGTCCATGACGGTCCGTCGTGACCACGACAGTCCGTTGCGTGGTCCGTCGACCCAACTGCGTTTTGGCAGATTTCCAGCAATTAGAATCCTTGTTTAATTAGGTTTTTCTTTTTTTATAAACAGTTCGAAAAACCTCATTTTTGAGGTTAGACTCTATGAGATTAGACATTAGATTTTTAGACTTTGTGTATTAGTGTGGGATTTTGAGATTCTTGCAAGTGATTTTTTGATATTAATCAAGCAAACTTTGGATTTAATTCTTTCTCATTGAAGTAAGTACATGAATTCGTATTTAATATATTTGAATATTGTGTTTATGGCTATGAGTAACTAAACTCCATAACGAGGGTTGTGGGAACCATAGGCAAATAATGAGATAAACCCTAACTAAAATAACAATTCTAGATTAGTGTCTTGCATATATTAATAATTCTTTCGCTTAAAAGTCTTTTTAACGGAAGGCCAAAGTTAGAACTCGCCTTAATGCTACTTGCCAGACCAAGGAGGTAGATAAAAGGAAAAGAATTATTAACATAGATTTAATGTATACTATCTAATAGGCTAGTATTGATTGGTACGAGGTAATAACTTAGTCAAATATCGAATACGATGCTTAATATGAGGTAAGGATAAGGGTTAGAATAGCAACACACGTAGCCGGACCAAGGTGTAGAGTGAGATTTTCTAGATGCCGGACCAGGGATTTAGAAATACATAACTTATCACTTTGCATGCAAGATACTAGGAAAGAATTGTTATAGTTAGAATTTTCAAGTTATGAAACTGTGGGGAACACGTAAACCCTAGTTACCTTGATTAATTGATTAAAATCCAAATGTCAGAGTTGTTAAGTGTGTCTTTCAAGTTTGTTATTTTTTTCCACTCATTTAGAAATAGAAACCCTCCTTTTTATGTTTTTTACTTTCCAAGAAAGTCATTGACCAAGCAATAGTAATAACAAGTTGAAGTTAAGTCTAGACTATTTTCCTCGTGGGAACGATCCCAACCTCACTAGTTGGGTTATTTACTTGACACGACCGCTTTACTTCTTATTTGAGAAGTAAGTTTGAGCACATCAAATTTTGGCGCCGCTGCCGGGGATTTTAGCTTTTAGATTAACTTGAACCTATTGCTATAGTTTAGTTGATATTTTCTTGATTTTACTTTGTTTTATTGTTTTCGATTTCTTTTCAGAACTATCCTCCTTGTAGGACAAATACACGGAGAGGAAGAGAACCCTTGTTTCCCTATGATCACGAGCTAAAGCGTACACTGCGCAATATGAATTGAAACTTGGGAATAAATGATGAGGATCCGAACCAGAACATCCCAGCTCCGGTTGATGTTCATGGTCAGATGTTACCCGATGCTCCGGGTGAACATCAACAGAGGGGACAAAATCTCGTTCCACGGCCCCAAGCATACTACAGAGGGTATGATAACATAGCAGACTCAGATGGGCCACTTGTCTTGCCCCCTCTACCCACAGGCCACACTTTTGTGGTAACTATTACTGATGCAAATGCTCACTGCCAGAGGTTTGTTTTCAGGGCTACCTTCTGAGGATGCACATGCCCATATAGCTAAGGTAAGGGCAGTGTGTAAAAGTTGTGTGGGGAGGCCTGATTTGGATTTATATGTAATAGGTCTCAGAGTGTTTCCTCTCTCACTGACGGGAGAGGCTGCTATATGGTTCACTGAGCTCCCATACAACTCAATCTTCACTTGGAACCAATTAAGAGATGTCTTCTAAGCACGCTACTATCCGGTCTCCAAGAAACTAAACAACAAAGACAGAGTGAACAACTTTGTGGCACTACCAGGAGAGTCAGTTAGTAGTTCTTGGGATAGATTCACCTCATTCTTGAGAAGTGTTCCAAATCACTGTATAGATAATGAGTCACTGAAGGAATACTTCTATCGGGGACAGAATGATAACAACAAAGCGGTGTTGGACACTATAGCAGGTGGATCTTATGGAGAATGCCCTTATGCTGAGATTGCTGAAAAACTAGAGAAAATCTCCCGAAATAACAAAGCTTGGAGTACTAGGAAGTCCGATACAGGAAGAAACACCTTCGCAGTGCAGTCTACTCACAACCCAGCCACAGATGAGATTCGGGAAGAAATGGATCAGATGAGAACTAAGCTTGGGTTGGTACTAAAACATGTCACTGGGGGTGCAGAAAAGATAAATGCAGTCAACTACTTGGCTAAACCACCACCTCTAAAGGATGAGTGTTATTATGAGGAGGATTCCTATGCAGTAAATGAACTGATGGGGGGTTTCCGACCAAGTGCCCAAGGCTCTAATAAGGAGAATTGGCGCCAAGGTCAAGGGAACCAAGGTCGGAACTATGGTAACTACAATCGTGAGGGTCATTATGTCTGAGATGGAAACTACAATCGTGACAACAACTTCAACAGGGGTAACGATGGTAATAGAAACGACAAGAATGGACCCTATGTTCCTCCTCAAAATCGTGAAGTTACTTCTAGGTATGGTGGAGGTTGTATGTCACGAGTTGAGGATATGTTGCATAAAATCATGAGGAGGTTCGATGCTAGTGATGAGCACAATAATGAGTTGAGGAATGATTTAGCGGGTATTGGGCAAAAAGTTGATACACATGCAATATCAATTAAGCAACTTGAGTTACAATTGGCCCAATTATCTGCAACTGTGAACACACGGCAACCGGGCACTCTTCCTAGCAACACTGTCCAAAATCCGAAAAAGGATGGACATTGTATGGCAATTACTACTCGTAATGGAAAGCAAACCATTGACCCACCTAGGCCATCTAATGAGAATAAGGTGACAAAAGATACTGATAAAGTGGTAAATGTTTATGCTGAATTAGAGGATTACACTGCAAAAGATGTTGAGGTGCCTAAAAAGGTAACTCCTATGCCTAGGCCACCACCTCCATTTCCTCAAAGATTATTGAAAAAGACCGAGGATGGCAAATATCAGTGTTTTATAACAATGTTGAAGCAACTTTCTATCAATGTCCCTTTGGTAGAAGCTTTAGAACAAATGCCCGGTTACGCCAAGTTTATGAAAGATCTGGTCACAAAGAAAAGATCGGTTACTTTTGAGAATGATGATAGAATGCAGCATTGTAGTGCTATTGCTACAAGATCTCTGGTCCAAAAGAAAGAAGATCCGGGTGTGTTCACTATTCCTTGTACAATCGGGTTATTACATTTTGCGAAAGCATTATGTGATCTGGGGGCAAGCATAAATCTCATGCCCCTCTCGATTTACAAGAAGTTGGGTTTGGGTGACCCAAAGCCCAATGCGATGCGGATTCTGATGGCTGATCGAACAGTAAAACGGCCTATAGGTATACTCCACGATGTGCTAGTAAAAGTGGAGTCATTCATATTTCCAGCAAATTTTGTTATTCTTGATTGCGAAGTCGATTTTGAAGTGTCCATTATTCTTGGGAGGCCATTCCTTGCTATGGGAAGAGCCTTAGTAGACATGGAAAAGGGGCAGATGAAATTTCGGTTGAACAATGAGGAAGTGACCTTTAATATTTATAGGTCCATGAGGCAGAGTGGTGAGCTCCAATTGGTATCTGCTATATCCTACAACATGGGTGAGACATCTGAGACACAAATAGAAGAACGTCTAGGTGTAGAAGCATTAGCGGTAGTGATAATGAACTTTGATAGCGATTGCATTGAAGAGTATGAGTCATTAGTCACGGCTCTTGACCGAGGTGATGTCCGGTTTAAACCGAAGAAATTTGAGCTTGATATGAAGAATCGCGAGTCCCCACCAGCGAAACTATCTATAGAGGAGGCTCTAAAGTTAGAACTATAAGCTCTCCCACCTCATCTCAGGTATGAATTCATAGGAAATGGTGACACTTTGCTGGTAATCATTGCATCAGACCTGGATGAACAACAAGTCCAGAGTTTGGTAAAGGTGCTAAAAAGGTTCAAAAGAGCTATTGGGTGGACTATTGCAGACATTATTGGGATCCCTCCTGGTATTTGCTCTCATAAAATCCAACTCATGCCTGATCATAAGCCGAGTATTGAGCATCAGAGACGCTTGAATCCTCCTATGCAAGAGGTTGTAAAGAAGGAAATCATTAAGTGGTTGGATGCCGGAGTAATCTATCCAATCGCTGATAGTAGTTAGGTATGCCCGGTTCAGTGTGTACCTAAGAAAGGGGGAATGACAGTGGTCCCCAACGAAAGAAATGAACTTGTTCCAATGAGACCGGTTACTGTATGGAGGGTGTGTATGGATTACCGTAAACTGAACTCATGGACTGAAAAAGATCATTTTCCTATGCCCTTCATGGATCAGATGTTGTATAGACTTGCAGGAAAAGGGTGGTATTGTTTTCTTGAAGGGTATTCGGGGTATAATCAGATTTCTATTGCACCAGAAGATCAAGAGAAAACCACTTTCACTTGTCCATACGGGACCTTTGCGTTCATAAGAATGTCGTTTGGGTTGTGCAATGCACCCGCAACATTTCAGAGATATATGATGTCAATATTTTCTGACATGGTGGAGGATACTATAGAAGTTTTTATGGATGATTTTTCTGTGGTTGGTGATTCATTCAAGCGGTGTTTGACCAATTTATCTTAGGTCCTTAAGAGATGTGAAGACTGCAATTTGGTACTAAAGTGGGAAAAGTGTCATTTCATGGTGAAAGAGGGTATTGTGTTGGGTTATCGCATTTCAGAAAAAGGGCATAGAGGTTGATCGAGCTAAAGTCGAGGTAATAGAGAGACTTCCCCCACCGATCTCTGTGAAAGGTGTGAGAAGTTTTCTTGGGCATGCAGGTTTTTACCGGAGATTCATCAAAGACTTTTCAAAGATTGCACACCCATTATGCAAACTGCTGGAGAAGGATTGTAAATTTTGTTTTGTTGAATCCTGTCTTAAAGCATTCAGTGAGCTAAAAGAAAAGTTAGTGTCTGTGCCTATCATTATTTCCCCGGATTGGACCAGTCCATTTGAGGTAATGTGCGATGTTAGTGGGGTGACTCTTGGTGTAGTATTGGGACAGAGAAAAAACAAAATCCTTCATCCCATTTACTATGCTAGTAAAGCCCTAAATGAAGCTCAGAAGAACTACACAGTGACTGAGCAAGAACTCCTTGCAGTAGTCTTTGCTTTTGAGATATTTCGCTCCTATTTGCTAGGTACTAGAGTTATAGTGCATACTGACCACTCAGCATTGAGATATTTGATGGCGAAGAAGGATGCGAAACCTAGGCTGATTCGTTGGGTATTACTGCTACAAGAATTTGACTTTGAAGTGCTGGATAGAAAAGGAACTGAAAATCAAGTTGTTGATCACTTGTCTCATCTAGAAAATGAAGCTATGAGAGAGTTAGGGGATAAGACTGACATTAATGATACTTTCCCCGATGAACATGTATTGGCTTCTTCACAAGACTTGATTCCATGGTTCGCAGATTTTGCGAACTATCTGGCTAATGATATTGTTCCATCAGACTTGTCCTTTCATCAAAGGAAAAAGTTCATGTACGATGTGAAGAAGTTATTTTGGGATGAACCATACTTGTATAGGAGTTGTGCCGATGGGCTTATTTGGCGTTGTGTGCCTGAATGTGAAATGTTGAGTGTGTTGGAGGCATGCCATTCCTCACCCGTTGGTGGACATCACACTGGTATCCGAACTGCGCATAAGATATTACAATGTGGTTACTATTTGCCAAATCTTCATCAAGATGCTCATGGATTTGCTAAAGCATGTGACAAATGTCAATGAGATGATGGTATTTCAAGAAAGCAAGAGCTCCCTCTAAACCCCATTCTTGTGATTGAGTTATTTGATGTTTGGGGTATTGACTTTATGGGCCATTTTGTGAGTTCTCATGGCATGAAGTACATTCTAGTAGCAGTCGATTATGTATCTAAATGTGTCGAAGCCATAGCCCTCGAAACAATGAAGGAAAGAGTGTCACTGCATTCTTGAAAAAGAATATATTCTCTCGTTTTGGCACCCCAAGGGCCATTATTAGTGATGGGGGCTCCCACTTCTGCAACAGATTGTTCAAGGGGTTATTGGAGAAATACGGGGTTCGCTATAATGTGGCCACTCCTTACCACCCCCAAACTAGTGGGCAATTTGAAGTGTCTAATCGGGAAATAAAACAGATATTGTCAAAAACAGTGAATGCTAGTAGAACGGATTGGTCAAGGAGGCTTGATGATGCTCTTTGGGCCTACCGGACAGCATATAAGACTCCCATAGGTATGTCTCCATACCAACTTGTATATGGGAAGGCTTGTCATCTTCCGGTTGAGTTAGAGCATAAAGCCATGTGGGCTATGAAGAAGTTAAAAATGGATTGGAGCGAAGCTGCAGAGCAACGGTTAAATGGGTTGAATGAACTCGATGAATTTCGCCTAAAAGCCTATGAAAGCTCATCACTATACAAAGAAAAGATGAAGAAGTACCATGACAACAAAATTGAAAAGCGAGAGTTTATGGTCGGGGATTTGGTGCTGTTATTCAATTCCAGGTTGCGCTTATTTCCAGGAAAGCTCAAGTCCAAATGGACTGGTCCTTACTTGGTTACCCAACTATTCCCTCATGGAGCAGTTGAGTTGGAAACTAAGGAGGGTGTGCGGTTCAAGGTGAATGGACAGCGCATAAAAATCTATTTCGGGCATGCTGAATCGGCAAATGAAGTGATAGAGGCATACCATCTTGATGAAGTCTGAGTAATCAAGGGTCCCCAGTCGTGCCGCGACATTAAATCAGGTGCTTGTTGGGAGGCAACCCAATACTTATCATCTTTTTAGTAATGGTAGCATTTTTCTACTAATGAGTTCTAAATTTGCAGGCACATCACCAGGAAATTCTGCAGAAAATTAATCTGCAACAGTCACTGACGGAGACATCGACGGACCATCGTATGTATCCGTTGTACCAGGTATGTTTTTCTGTTATTTTGAAACTAGGGCACACACAACGGAACCACCGACGGGTCTTCACAACTGCGACGGTCCGTCGTCGGGGAATCGTCGCGTGATTAATGAGGTATACCCGACCCGACCCGGCGGAACCCTCTTTCAAAATCAGAACGTTTAAACCCCCCCAACCCCTCATTTCACCCCATTACTTCCTTATTCCTCTCATCTCCCCTCTCTTTTCAACTTCCACACTCTCTCAACCAGCGATCATTGTCCTCTCACAATTCTTATCTACTAGTGGAAACTGCTGCTGTGAGTGTCTACCTTGCCATCGAGTACGTGTGCATTTGTTTTTCTCCATTTCTAAGGTATGTGTCTCTAAATTTATACTCATTTATCTTGCCTTGTTGTTTACTAGTTAGTATTATGCTTAGTTCCTCATCGTATGTTGTTTACTTTAGACTATTCTATCTAACCTAGGTCACAAATGTTCGAAATTGCCATGTTTACCACCCTAGACATAGATGCTTTTGCCTTGTTAGTTTCCTAGGTAGTTGGGTTAGTCACATGTAAGTCCAAAACACTACAAGGTTGATGTGGGTTCATCGGGGATGCTTAGGGTACCCTTAGTTCTGTCACTGTTATTCAGAACGAGACCCCGATGACGGACCCTCATACATACGATGGACCGTCATAGGGTCCGTTGCAAAAGCCCTAGCACCACTGTCCCAACGGACACATGTGACGGGTCGTCGTACTCGCAACGGTCCGTCCAGCACAACCGTCATGCTAGACAGAGACCCTGTTTCTAAGGGTCTCTTATTTTTTCCCAAGTGTTCCCAAACGGACACAAGTGACGGACCGTCGTCTTCATAACGGTCCATCCTGCACAACCGTTCTGGTTGTCAGAGACCCTGTTTCTAAGGGTCTCTCATTTTTTTCCAAGTGTCTTTCAACGGACACATGTGATGGACCGTCATACCCACGACGGTCCGTACTGCATGACCCTCATGACGGTCAGAGACCCCTCTCCTAAGGGTCTCCATTTTTTTCTCAAGTGTCCTACGACGGACATATACGACGGACCGTTGTACCTGTGATGGTCCATCCTGCACATACCGTCATGCTAGTCAGAGACTCTCCTTCAGGGTTCTCTATATATACATAGTCTAAGTAAAATACGACAGACCTCACGACGGTCCGTCATAGTCACAACGAGCCGTCACCTGGCCACTCGTGTGTCACTGCTTCTACAGCAATGACATACTATTTTTAATGTTTTATTTCGTATGGTTTCGCTCGTCTTGTTTGCCACTACTCGTACTAATATTGATCATTTGCAGGTACTATCTACTATAGCACCCAAGCAAGACCGAAGCTACGCACGCGGGCGATCAAAGTCTGTCGCCCCGTCTGCACGCATGATCATTGGCTCTGATGATGAGCGGAACCCTGAGTATGTGCCCCCAGGCACTTCCACACCTTCCCGTGCTGCACGTGCTCCCAAAGCCACACCCAAAAAGGTGGCGTCCGGCGTAGTCACTGCCTCCCAGTCTGATGAGGAGCGCACACTGACCGGCACACCCTATGGGTCAGCCACAAATGAGGAAGGAGCGTCTGGCTCCTTGGGATTATCCTGGTCCGAGGAAGCCTCTGACTCTACTGAGGTTCCCGCCCCCGCCACTACTGCAGCGTCGGCCTCGTCTGATGAGGCTGACAGTTCCGACTCAACATTCGGCTCACCAGCTCAGGCCCCCACTCCAGCCACTGACCAGCCCCTCCGGTGGATGTGTCGACTCTTCAGGCTGCAGTCGACAGTCTTCGTGGAGACATTGACACGATCTTAGAGGCTAGAATGCCGGAGCCTGAGTCTCCTTCTGTCGAGCCTGCTGAGGACACCGTGTTGGCAGCCCTTTTTGCTACTTCAGAAGTTCCACCACCTCCCCCTCGAGAGAGTGCCAAGAGGCGTAGGGGTCGAGCAGAGGACGAGGCGCGAGCAAGGAAGAAGGAGCGCCGAGAGATGGAGGCTGCACGGAGAGCCTCCCTTGCTGAGGAGGAGGCGAACCGCATGAGAGCATCTGAGTTAGCGGCTGGGGCGTCTAGCTCCCGCACTGTGGAGATAGCAGGAGGCACTACTGATGGTGCGGTTGTTGCTGAAGACACCACTGAGGGTGTCCAGATTGCAGAGGACGTGGGTTCCGGGGAACCAGACCCACCATCTTGCTGATCGACGGCGCTTTGCGCCACAGGTTTGCTTCACCTGCCACTCTTGTATTTAGATTTTTATGCTCTGGGGACAATTGCATGCCTTTTTGTTGGGGGTGGGGTAAATGGATAGTGAGTGTTAGGGTGAAATCTGAGTAGCCCAATTCACTATCCTCTTTTGGGGTTTTCTTGCCTGTGTTCTTTTTCCCCAAAAGACTGATTACTTTTTCTGTTGAACCGGCATATTTATATCTTTTGTACATAGTTTAAGTCTGAAGCATGATGGCTAAAATGATATCCTGATGAACTGGAAAATAATGCATGACTAGGCATAGTAACTGATAATTGTGTGGCTCTAAGCATGAAACAGAGTTACACCATTGCATTACCCTAAGTCTTAAATTCGAACTAGGTGTCTGATAATCTGGTATAGTGATGAGACGTCAAGTGAGTGTGAGGAAATTTGAATAGTCCACTATTGGTACTGAGCTAGAACTTGCCTGGTTAGTCCTGCAAAAAGTAATCTGTAATAGACAATTAGGAAAGGATCATAGGCCCTTATTCAATATAGCCCATTTCTAGCTTAATGAAAATAAACCAAATGAAATTTATCCTTCTTTGATCCAAATAATCTGAGCTTAAAATTTGACCTTTCTTTTTCACCCCAACTGATCTTTTCTGGGAACAATGTGTTGGCCCTGGTCCCTCCTTGGACATGTGCACCTCAGCTTATGCCAAAAACATAAGTTGAGGGTGGCTAATGCATAAACAACCTTCTTTATGGCCCTGACCCGACTTTGGGTATTGTGTACCTTGACTCATGGCAAAGCCATGAGTTGAGGGTGGCTACTATGAGGAATGCTCTGGAAAGTGGGGTTGAAAGAACGAAGAGAGAGAAAGAACAAAAGTAAAGTGACTCAAGAATTAGATGAAAAGAAAAGTCAAGAAATATAAAAATACACAAGAAATACAAGCAAGAAAAGAAGAGAGTCACTTACACAAATAAAGAAAGAAGAGAAAATAGCAAGGTGAAAGAATATGAGAAACTGGGCAAGATGAAACGAGAGACATGGAAGGTTAAACCGATATGTCAAGGAGGTCAAAAAGTCACTAAAGTATACTAAAATATACCTTACTTGACCCCGAGCCTATGTTACTAGCTAAAAAAGTCCTATCGTGATCCTAAGGGATGTATAGCGAACTTAAGGCAGTGAAAATAAAGGCAAGCTTATGGCAAAAGGTATGAATGAGGGTGACTTTGTTCTGAGAGTGAGTGTTGAAAATTAAACCTTATACTCAAACTGAAATCATTGTGTGAAAAGGGAGGATTTTGTTTTAAAGTGAGGACACTAGTCACAATACCAGAATTGTTAGCACCTCGGTGAGAAATTGAAGAGGATAGGTGTTAGTGCGTGGTGAGTCTGTGTCATGTTCTGATCCCACAAAATTCAAGCCTAACAGTGATAACATGCATAGATGTGATTAGATTAATCGGGATAGATAGCCAAATGATTGCAACGGATAAAACATGGATACTATTGTATAAAGATTGTGTAGTGAGTCATAGTGCGTTGCTTGAGGACAAACAACGAATTTAAGTTGAGGGTGTTGATATACCGTGGTTTCACGATATTATTAATACTTTTTTCATAAGTTTAGTGTATCCAAAAGCTTTTTGTGCTAATTTTTATATAAGTTTCTCTTTGTTTTGCAGGAAATCTGTCCAAAGCTGAATGCGGAGATTTTGAGTAAAGAATTGCAGAAGAGTCCACCTACGGAGCTGATGACGGTCCGTCGTGCTTGTGATGGTCCTTGGGTGACAGCGTAGTGCAGCTGCTGAAGGAAGATGGGGATGTCTGACCATGTGTGGGATTACGAAGCTTGTGACCGTCCGTCATGGCTATGACGGACCGTCCTGCAGGTTCGTCATGAAGTTCAGAGAAGTGATCTCAGTACCCAGATTCCAAGAGTTGAAGTGTTTTGGAACGAGACCCTCGACGGACCGTTATTCCTATGACGGTCCATCATACTTGCCATCGAGGGGAATGAAGATAGCAGCAGAAGAAATTGCACAAGTATGGGACGACGGAGTCCATGGCGGTCTGTCGTGACCACGACGGTCCGTCGCGTGGTCCGTCGACTCAGCCGCGTTTTGGCAGATTTCCAGCAATTAGAATCCTTGTTTAATTAGGTTTTTGTTTTTTTATAAATAGTTCGAAAAACCTCGTTTTTGAGGTTAGACTCTATGAGATTAGACATCAGATTTTTAGACTTTGTGTATTAGTGTGGGATTTTGAGATTCTTGCAAGTGATTTTTGGATATTAATCAACCAAACTTTGGATTTTATTCTTTCTAATTGAAGTAAGTACATGAATTCGTTTTTAATATATTTGAATATTGTGTTTATGGCTGAGTAACTAAACTCCATAACTAGGGTTGTGGGAACCATAGGCAAATAATGAGATAAATCCTAACTAAAATAACAATTCTAGATTAGTGTCTTGCATGTATTAATAATTCTTTCGCTTAAAAGTCTTTTTAACGGAAGGCCAACGTTAGAACTCGCCTTAATGCTACTTGCCAGACCAAGGAGGTAGATAATAGTAAAAGAATTATTAACATAGATTTAGTGTATACTATCTAATAGGCTAGTATTGATTGGTACGAGGTAATAACTTAGTCAAATATCGAATACGATGCTTAAAATGAGGTAAGGATAATGGTTAGAATAGCAACACACGTAACTGGACCAAGGTGCGGAGTGAGATTTTCTAGATGCCGGATCAAAGATTTAGAAATACATAACTTATCACTTTGCATGCAAGATACTAGGAAAGAATTGTTATAGTTAGAATTATCAAGTTATGAACCTGTGGGGAACACGTAAACCCTAGTTACCTTGATTAATTGATTAAAATCCAACTGTCAAAGCTGTTAAGTGTCTCTTTCAAGTTTGTTATTTATTTCCACTCATTTAGAAATAGAAACCCCCCTTTTTATGTTTTTACTTTCCAAGGAAGTCATTGATCAAGCAATAGTAATAACAAGTTGAAGTTAAGTCTAAACTATTTTCCTCGTGGGAACGATCCCAACCTCACTAGTTGGGTTATTTACTTGACACGACCGCTTTACTTCTTATTTGAGAAGTAAGTTTGAGCGTATCACATGTCCATGTAAATACTTCACCAAGTCAGCTTTTATGTCATGATTAAAGAAACAATGAATATGGGGAGCTTTTTTTGGTTTATTTTTGACATAAAATTCATTTGCCTGCACATGTTCAACAATAAAATGAATACATGCTTAAAAAAATTACTCATTATAAATCTATTACTAGTTAACAAAATAGAATAAGAGAAACTACATTGTATACAAAATATTGAATGTTCATTCTGAATCATGATTATTGATGACATAAAAAATAAAATGAAATAAATAACAAATACAACTAAACTGATACTATAAGTCTATCAAAATTTGAATACATAAAGATGCTGAAAAGAATATAAATACATTATTCAACAATCTAATATATGTATACAACATAATATGGGCAAAAATAATGGCTACTAGAATACAGTTTGAGAGAAATCTACTAAATTGGAATATATAAAGATAAATATTGTATTCCTTTTCTTAATATTGACAAGCAAATGAGAAGAGTCTTACGTATAAGTAATTTGTAGCATCCAATATTAGTGTTTTGGTATTTTTAGTTATATTGATACATCCACATTTTTTGTTGACAACTTTTTTTTACATGAATACTTTTTGTCAGACTAACAAGTTCTATATTGAGAACTTTACAGAATTAACAAAGGGGTGTCAAGAAGCAAGATTATAGTACTCGTGTAAACTTTTTATCTTTTTACTTAGACGCACACAGAAAATGTAATTTGCATATTTGCAAAACTGATAAAAATTAGACCTTGTTTTAATTATATCCACAATTTATCGCATCACATTTAGGGATACAATGTTTTTTTATGTAATTAAAACTATAAGCTTCCAATCTGAAAGACATTTGCAATTTCAAACACAAAAACAACTATAGGGGCAGCAGGTTCTTGGTAACATATGAATCATATGCATATGTTTGAGATGAGGTATAGCCAACTTCATGACATAAAAATACTTGATATTTTAACATTTACAAAGTCCACTTATTTTTCTTCACAATAAATGGCACACCAACTTTAATCTCCAGCCTTGCTTTTGAGGCTTTTAGCACTTTGAGTCTTTTGTGAAGGTACATTCATCACATTTAGGGATACAATTTTTTTTTATGTATTTAAAGCTATAAGCTTCCAATCTGAAAGACATGCAATTTCAAACACAAAAACCAACTATAGACATAGGATAAAAAATAGTTTCGTTAATAATTTAATACCTCTTCATCGTCATGATGTAATACTTCATTACTTCGATATTCTTGTTGATCAACAGGGGTTTTTATAGCACGACACTTTCCTTTTTTTTTTTGAAGAGCTATCAATTGCCATTTTTATACTTTTGTGCCATTCTTGCCCCAGATTATTACATTTTCGATCAATCCTTGAGTAATGCACAAATCAAATGAGGGAAATTCTAGAAAATTTTGAATGTTGTTGTTTATACCTCTAGTAATTCTGACTGAATCAGCCATTGCATACAATACACTCTTTTTTCCCAATAATCCAAAAATCTGAAGAAAAAAAATTCTTTTAACAACTGTGTATTGAACATCAAACAACAATGATTCTATATATATGAACTTTCATAATCTACCTAATCTTAAACATTGAAAGAAAATCACAAAAATAGATAAAAAAAAAATACAAAATCATAAATGTATGATGGATATTAAAACAAAAATCACATAAATTGTCCTTAAAATCTTGATATACAAAATCAGAACTTTAACAAAAACATAAAAAAATCAAAACCGAAATTTGAACTAACCTTGCCACCATGAAATCTACGTTAATAATGATTCTAGCTCGAAAATCTGCTTGAATCCTTGATAATCAATGGCTTTGATGAAGAAATCTGGAAATTTTGTGAAAGAAACTTGAAAATTTGACTGAAAATTTTGAATTGGTTTAATTTTTACCTTTCTTGAAACTTTTCACGAAATTGTTAATTAATTTCTTTTTTTTTTCATTAAATGTTATTGGACCATGTTTTGATCCAATAAATGAGCTTTCGTTAATATATTAAATTAATAATACCAATATACACTAAAATCTGAAATACACACATTTAATAAAATACGTAACATTAATAAACATATTGCTATTTTGTCATTTTCACTAAAGAATTTAAATTAATTTATTTTTGATTAAATATGTTATTAAAGTTGTCTTAATTGCTAATTTTCCTAAAACAAATGGGTCATCTAAATGATATTTGGGCCTATTATTTTCTGATGACCCATATAACTA
This sequence comes from Solanum chmielewskii, assembly GCA_027704785.1. Taxonomy (NCBI): domain Eukaryota; kingdom Viridiplantae; phylum Streptophyta; class Magnoliopsida; order Solanales; family Solanaceae; genus Solanum; species Solanum chmielewskii. The sequence goes on along the minus strand of JAKWIX010000259.1, from coordinate 40,254 downwards.
TATTCAATTAATGAATAATGTAAATGGATCATCTAAAAGGGAAAATTAATAATTCAATTAATCTGATTTTTTTTTAAAAAAAATAAAAATTCATTGGTCATCTTGGGTGGCACCTTGGGAAAACAAAGAGTCCAATGCATGCATTGGCTCTTAAGTATTCAAGAAAAGTGAGAGGTTTATTGTTGAACATCTATTTAAACTCCCTTCTTTTGGAGGAAGTAAAAAGAGAAAAAGATAGAAAGAAAATTGCAAGAAGAAAAAAAAGAAACTTAAAAAAAAATTCTTCTCTTAAAAAAAAAGAAGAAGATATTTCTCTTGGTTTATCTTGGAAATTCAATTGAACTTGCTTCTATTATTTGCTTGTCATCAACTCTAGGTATCTCTTTTTACATTTCAATGTAATCTTGAATTAATGGTTGTGTTCTTTTTATGTTTTTTAAAAAAACAGAAAAATTATCGATTTTCTTTACTAAGTTTATTCTGATTCTCGTATGATTATGTTTATCCTTATGTTATTTAGTTTGTATATTTTATTAGTTTATTCTATAGTGTTTCTCATATGATTGTGTTTATTATGATGTACATATATATTATTAATCATATTTAGTTTAAATGTCATTTTTAGTATGTAAAAAAAAAGGTAAAATAAACAAAAATATAACAATCACATTTTTTTTAGGTTTTTGGTAACTTTCTTTTTGAAAAACTAACTTAAGGAAATAAATAAATAAAATGTAAAACTAGTCATTTTTGCAAAAGTGTTTAATCTGGTCATTTTTGCAACAAAAGAAAAATGTAAATCCGGTTATTTTTGCAAAAAAATATAAAAAATACAAAAATATATATATGTGTGATCTTTTTTTAAAAAAATTAAAATAAAAAAATAAAATTCTCTTAAATAAATATTTGAATTAACTATCAAAGTTAAAATACAAATTTGACTAATTTGACTTAATAATTTAACAAGTAGAAAATTTGCTATTTTGCAATCTTCTATCAAATAAGTCAAAGTAGTCATTTTATAATTTTTTTTTAACCAAATTGGTCATTTCTTAAATTTTTATCAATATAAAAAAATTTTAATTAAAACTAGTATATCTTTAGCTTAAAAGATTATTTAATTGTAATTTTGTAAAAAAAAAAAAATTCTTATTTTGTTGTCATTGTCTAGTAGTAAAACTTATTTTTTTTTTCTTTTGGTAAAACAATAAATATAAGTGCTAGAAATTTTTTAATAATACTAAATAAATAAATACTAATCATTTCTTGGTCTATATGTTGCACCATTTTCTTTCATGCATTTTTATCATTTTTTAAAAAAAAATTGAGTAATTAATTATTGTATTTTTTTCTTTAAAAAATAAAATAAAACTTTAAATACCATCATGTGTTCGGTTACGATCCTTGGTGTGTATTCTTTTCTTAAAAAAAGGGGGTCTTGTGCAGTTATGCTCTGAGGCCAATCAAATTTTTTAAAATAGTAATTAATACAATTTCTTCACTTTTATTCAAAAAAAATAAATAAATTATTTTAGCCAAATATAAGTTAATAAAGCGACCGTACTAGAACCACGGGACTCGGGGGTGCCTCATACCTTCCCTTCGGTCAATAGAAATCCTTACCCAATTTCTGTTTTCGTAGACCAAAAAAAAAGAGTTTTTTTTTTTAATTTTAAATTAAGAACTATATGGTGACTTGGAACACCTAAAAAACTCAATTCCGAGCGACGACTCTAAAAAAAATATTTTTAAAAAAACCTATCATATCCTCAACCATTGTAAAAAAAATAAAAGAGGTGTGACAGATTTGGCGGCTCCGCTGGGGACACCATTCTTTTAGAATTCGAGCTTTATACATTAACTTTTTTTTTGGCTATTTTGTTTATTTGGATAAATTTTATGTTTGGATGTTGATTGTGTTTTTTTAGCAATTCATTGTTTTGATATTATATTGTATATAAAGTATTTCTCACACACCCTCTGAGTCTGTAATTTTGTTATACACTGTGTGCGGTTACGCTCCACAGGACTTCTGTCTAGGATGAGTCAGTGTGCAGTTACGCTCCTGATTATAGGTTGTCACACATGTTAGGCGGGGTTGGACCACCAGTTAAGCCGAAATAGATCTGCTACCGGTACGCTGACCCTCCGTGACTCGAGTTGGCCGCTTGAGTAAGTCAGTCTAGACACCTTCATAAATGTTAAACCTAGATATAATGTCTCTTGTATGCTTTTTTTTTCTTTCATCATGTTCATTTGAACTAGCGAAATTTACGATATGTATCCATGCTAGACCAAAATGTTCATTTTATATGCTATGTAAAAATAGTTGGTTCAGAAGGCCTTAAAATTGTTGACCATCTTCAAAATAAATTTGTGAGTTTAATTTTTAAAAAAAAAAAATAAGAACAAAATAAAAGGGGTAGTCTTCCCAAGAGAAGTTTTTCTTTCATGAACTACGCGCACCTAATTCTCACTAAAATGAGATACATACGCATCCCTTCTCGGGTTCGATGTTTGTAAAAAATGGTGTTTTATTTTTTTTACTTTTCTTTCTTCACTCTATTAAAGTTTGTCATAAAAACCTTTATTGAATTCTATTTAAAGGTACAAATGGCACCATTGACCAAAGGATAAGGTTCAAAAAGGCCTAAAAGCGAAGAAATTCCAAAGATTATGATCATAGATACTATACCAAAAGATTTATGGCAATGGTGGACATACATGGAAGTCATGAGAAAAAAAGAGTAAAGGAATACTTGGGGCATTTAGTGAATCGTATGGAGATTGACCCTAGAAGAGATGTGGTGGAGGCATTGATTCCTTTTTGGGATCCCAAAAATAATGTATTTTGTTTTTCTGACTGTGACATGACACCAACTTTGGAAGAAATTGTCGGCTTCATATGGAAGGGGTCTACTATTCAAGGTGCTGACCTACGCAATAAAAGACCCATAATTCCGATACGTGTTGATGCCAAAAAATTCCTGGAACTGCTCAAAATTAATCAAATAGAGAAAGAGAGTTTGAAAAATAGGTGGGTCTCATTGGACTTTCTATACCATAGATACAACCAAAGGGATGGATTCAAGAACTATCAAAACTTGTTGTGTAATCAAGGGGGAAGGCAAATGGATGTTTTGCTTTTATGGCCGCATTTTTGGGGCTCATTATTTTCCCCAAAAGGGACAAACATATTGACATTCGGTTGGCTGGTGTGATGAAGGCGTTGACCACAATGGAAAGTCCAACTATTATTCCTATGAACCTGTCATATATGTTTCGTGCATTGACTAAATGTTTAAGTGGGCAAATGTACTTTGAATGCTGTAATATTTTGCTTTAAATATGGTTTTCGGAACACCTTTATCACCATGATCATGCGCCTAGGTTTACTCCAGATTGGTGCAATTATGTTCTCTCAGAAGGAAAGGGAAGCCAAAATTCATTTTCCAAAAGGAATCATAGTGAAGAAAAACTTTCAGTGATCACATCTGATGAAATAGTGTGGAGTTATTACTGGTTCCCAGCTAAGGATATCATTTGCATGTCTCGTGGTATCTCATTTCTTGTGTTGATTGGTCTTAGAGGTGTTTAACCATATGCCCCACTTCGGGTTATGCGTCAACTAGCCAGAGTTCAAGAAATCACACCCAATGATGATATGAGTAGATTTGCATATGACACTCCACCAGGTTTTGCTTTTAATAGCGAAGAGATTATGAATATTTTGTATGGGAGTATTATTTCTGAGCTAAGTGAAATGGTTGTGGAGAAAGATAAAGGAAAGGTGGTTCCTGGGTACCTATCGTGGTTTCGTGATCCAAGGACATTTTGTGACACTCCCGAAGGATCCGGCAGAAAAAGAAAAGAGCAACATACTATAAGACATTTGAAAAAAGAGTTGGAGATGGCCAAAGCAACCATTACATGACAAGAAGTACAGGTCCAAATAGGAAAAAATCACAAGTTAGAGTTGCAAGATATGGAAGGAGAATTGAAGCATGCAGAAGGAAGATTAACCGGTTGGAGGAAGAATTGCATAGTAGAATCCACTTGGCACGACAGATAAAAAAGGAGAAGAGTTTTGAGATCTCTCGATTGAAGAGGAACTTAGTGGCATCCGAAAAGGTCGTGCACTATCAAAAGGAAGAACTTAAGCGGCATAAGGAAAAATTCGAGAAAGATAGATCATGTTGGATACATCAGTTAAAATAATGTAAGAGAAAAATCAATCATTATGTTGATATCGAAGAGGGAAAAAAACAACTGATCATCGAGAGAGCAATACTTCACCATCAACTTGAAGCAGCAGAAGGGAGAGAGTCCCTCATGAGGAATAATCTTGGTGATCATCAGGCTTTGTTAAATGACTGTCATCAAAACATGGGAAGGGCTAGACATCAAATTCATCAACTGGCAGAGCAAACCTCATATGTTATTAAAAATCAGCGCTGGATGAATGATCAAGAAGTGACTGTGCAAGCACGGACCATTGTTCCCCATCTGCCGAAGGTGGTTTTGAATTTGTATGAGACCTTGGGAGGAAAAAGAAAAGCCCCAAGAAAGTGATGAAGATTGAAAAGAAGTTTTAGTTGGTTTTTTTAGTTTTTCGTTTCATTTTATTTGTTGAAAGACTTGGTTTTCAGTTTAAAATTTGGTGTTTAAGGATATTATGTTGATCCGGGTTTTGTTTAAACCTTTTGATTTTGTTGTTTTCTTGAAGTTTTGGCGAATGAATTCCAAATTAATCTTTTTGAGTTGCCTAAATCTTTGAACTACGTAATGATCTGATTCATGCAGTTACATGATACGTAGGCAACCTCTAAAGGGTCCGATCAGAATTTCTTTTTCAAAACTTTTTCTTTTTTCCAAAAAAAAGGGACAATAAGCGAAGCAAAGATGGGATGAAACAATAGTCTTCTGTACCCATGTTACTATGTGATTAATAAGTGTGTGATTGATTTATAAAATTATCTAACCCCTAACAAGTTTGTTCATTCTACATCAACTCTAGTTAGCTTTCGTTGGTTGGTTTGATGTAAACTGGCAGAGCACCCGTACTTTACCAGGTCTAAGGTAAGAGCGTCAATGACAACCAATACTAAAACTATGGTGAATACAGCGGATACTTTAATTGATTCAATAACAAGAGAGACAGTCACTGTTGAAAAGAATCGGACGTTGAGACATATTATGGCAAGCCTGGGCCAATGGAAAAGAACCACCAACGTCTATTCCTGGTTTTCCTGAGATCACTAGTATTCTATCTTCATCTTCTCAGGTCCCAATATCAGAATCTTTCTTCCCTCCAGGGTATGGTCCATTTGATAATTGTGGGGCCGAGCCATCTACAACACGTCCTCAAGGCATTCTATTCAGGAATACTCCCACGGTCACAACAACTGCACCGATCTATTCACTCCCACAACCGATTGTGACGCAAAGAGCAGCTAGAGAGGGACAATTCACCACTCATCCGGAGCAGTACTATACTCCTAGGATAGCATTTGGGGGCCCTAACTCTGTTCAATTTGGCTCCCCCATTGATGTTGAGAGGCCCACTCCACGCTCAGAGCAAGAAGAAATGTTGAAAAAAATGAAAAGCATCGAGCAACACATGAAGAGCATGCAACGGTTAGGAGGGCACAAAAGGGTCGCATTCAAAGACTTATGTATGTTACAAAATGTCCACCCGCCACCTGGGTTCAGAACCCCTAAGCTTGATAAGTATGATGGACAAGGTGATCCCATAGCCCACCTTAAGAGATACTGTAATCAACGTCGCGGTGCAGGGGGTAAAAAAGAATTGCTCATGGCTTATTTTGGTGAGAGCTTGACTGGTGTAGCCTCAGAATGGTTTATAGACCAAGAGATTTTCCATTGGCACATATGGGATGATATGGCTCAAGATTTTGTTAGACAATTTTTGTACAATGTCGACATTATGCCAGATCGTAATACACTCTCCAATACAAGAAAAAAACCAAGTGACAGCTTCAGAGAATATGCTATCAAATGGAGGGAACAAGCATCCCGAGTCAAGCCCCCATTAAATATGCAAGAATCGGTTGATATCTTCATAGAGGCTCAAGATCCTGACTACTTTCACCACCTCACAACTGCAATGGGAAGACTGTTTCACACAACAATCAAAATTGGGGAAATGGTCGAAAGTGGTCTCAAAACAGGAAGGATCGTGAGCCAGGTAACAATCAAAGCTACCACACAGGCCATTCAAGGTGGTTCAACAAGTTTTGGAAATCGTAAAAGGAAAGAGGAAGTTATTTCACTGGCATCAGGGTCAAGGGGAGCTCAGAGAAAGTCTAATTGTCCTTACACATCAGTTCAGGGACAACTTAGCTATCTTCAACATTACTACCCATATGCCCCTCAATATCAGTATCTCCATCTCCGTACACGGTCTTAAATTCTCATTCATATGTGCATCCTCCCAATCGACCACATTTTCGAGCCCCATCTCAAAGAAATTTTCGCCCACAACGGCCACCCTATCAGGTCCCTTACAACTCTCCTCTTATGCAAAATTATGCTCAAGATCAAGCACAAAAGAAATTCACTCCATTTGGAGAGTCGTACTCCAGCTTGTTTCAAAAGTTAAGAAACATAGGAGCGATTCAGTGTATCCCACCACATCGTTTGAATCCAAATGCTCCAGGTTTCCAAGCAAATGAAAGATGTGAATACCATTCAGGAGCCCCGTGACACAACACTGATAATTGTTGGACCTCGAAGGGAGCAATAGAGAAACTGATCGAGCATGGAGTTGTTCTTGTGACAAATGATCAAAACACTCCCATTGTGACCAATAACCCACTTCTACCTGAAAACAATTTATTGGGTATGGTTTGTGATGATCAAGAGTAAAAAATCCTCAGCAAAATAGGAAAGTTGTTTAGGAAGATCGGAGAAGAAGACAAGTCAATGAAGAGTTTAGAACCAGTTGCATCTCTGAGTGTGGAAGGTGTCAATCTTGACACCAAAGTCTTGTGCGTCCCGGGAGTATTAAAGGGGATTGAAGTTCGAGCAGCTATGCCAAAGTTGCCTGTATCAAAAGGCTTTTCATTAGCAAAACATGACCAAAGTGGCTTGACCAAGTTGAAAGAGCCTATTTTTGTTAAGCCCGTTCAACAGCTTCCAGTAATTGATTCAAAGGTTGTCCCTTGGAATTATAACAAAACCGTAGTGGTTTATCGAGGAAAGGAGATTGTCGAAGAAGTTGATGAAGCGGGGGGTTTGACACGCTCTGGGAGATGTTATTCTCCAGAAGATTTAAGAAAAGAGAAGATGACTGAAAATATCGAAGTACCACTAAAGAAAGTAGTTACTGAAGAAGAAAATGTAGAATTTCTAAAAAAGCTTAAGGTTCCAGATTACTCTGTCGTGGAACAATTGAAGAAGACGGTTGCACAGATTTCACTGTTGTCTCTACTTTTGCACCCAGAAGAGTTTTTTTTTTAATTTTAAACTAAGAACTATCTGGTGACTTGGAACACCTAAAAAACTCAATTCCGAGTGGCGACTCTAAAAAAATATTTTTTTAAAAACCCATCATATTCTCAACCATTGTAAAAAAAAAAGAGGTGTGAAAGATTTGGAGACTCGGCTGGGGACACCATTCTTTTAGAATTCGAGCTTTGTACATAAACTTTTTTTTTGGCTATTTTGTTTATTTGGATAAATTTTATGTTTGGACGCTGATTGTGTTATTTTAGCAATTCATTGTTTTGATATTATATTGTATATAAAGTACTTCTCTCACACACCCTTTGAGTCTCTGTAATTTTCTTATACACTGTGTGTGCGGTTACGCTCCACAGGACTTCTGTCTAGGATGAGTCACTGTGCGGTTACGCTCCTGATTCTAGGTTGTCACACATGTTAGGCGGGGTTGGACCACCAGTTAAGCCGAAATAGCTCTGCTACCGGTACGCTGACCCTCCCTGACTCGAATTGTCCGCTTGAGTAAGCCAGTCTAGACACCTTCATAAATGTTAAACCTAGATATAACGTCTCTTGTATGCTTTTTTTTTCTTTCATCATGTTCATTTGACCTAGCGAAATTTATGATATGTATCCATTCTAGACCAAAATGTTCATTTTATATTCTATGTAAAAATAGTTGGTTCAGAAGGCCTTAAAATTGTTGACCATCTTCAAAATAAATTTGTGAGTTTAATTTTTTTTTATAAAAAAAAAAGATCAAAATAAAAGGGGTAGTCTTCCCAAGAGAAGTTTTTCTTTCATGAACTACGCGCACCTGATTCTCACTAAAAACAGATACGTAGGCATCCCTTCTCAGGTTCGGTGTTTGTAAAAATTGGTGTTTTATTTTTTTTACTTTTCTTTCTTCATTCTATTAGAGTTTGTCATAAAAACCTTTATTGAATTCTATTTAAAGGTACAAATGGCACCATTGACCAAAGGACAAGGTTCAAAAAGGCCTAAAAGCATTCCAAAGAGTATGATCATAGATACTATACCAAAAGATTTATGGCAATGGTGGACATACATGGAAGTCATGAGAAAAAAAGAGTAAAGGAATACTTGGGGCATTTAGTGCATCTTATGGAGATTGACCCTAGAAGGGATGTGGTGGAGGCATTGATTCCTTTTTGGGATCCCAAAAATAATGTATTTTGTTTTTCTGACTATGAGATGACACCAACTTTGGAAGAAATTGCCGGCTTCATATGGAAGGGGTCTACTGTTCGAGGTACTGACCTACGCAATAAAAGACCCATAATTCCGAAACGTGTTGATGCCAAAAAATTCCTGGAACTGCTCAAAATTAATCAAATAGAGAAAAGAGTTTGAAAAATAGGTGGGTCTCATTGGACTTTCTATACCAGAGATACGACCAAAGGAATGGATTCAAGACCTATCAAAACTTGTTGTGAAATCAAGGGGGTGAAGAGGATTGGAAGGCAAATGGATGTTTTGCTTTTATGGCCGCATTCTTGGGGCTCATTATTTTCCCCAAAAGGAACAAGCATATTGACATTCGGTTGGCGGGTGTGAAGAAGGCGTTGACCACAATGGAAAGTCCAACTATTATTCCTATGAACCTGTCATATATGTTTCGTGCATTGACTAAATGTTTAAGTGGGGAAATGTACTTTGAATGCTGTAATATTTTGCTTTAAATATGGTTTTCGGAACACCTTTATCACCATGATCATGTGACTAGGTTTACCTTATATTGGTGCAATTATGTTCTCTCATAAGGAAAGGGAAGCCAAAATTCATTTTCCAAAAGGAATCATAGTGAAGAAAAAATTTCAGTGATCACATCTGATGAAATAGTGTGGAGTTATTATTGGTTCCCAGCTAAGGATAATATTTGCATGTCTCGTGGTATCTCATTTCTTGTGTTGATTGGTCTTAGAGGTGTTCAACCATATGCCCCACTTCGGGTTATGCGTCAACTAGCCAGAGTTCAAGAAATCACACCCAATGATGATATGAGTAGATTTGCATATGACACTCCACCAGGTTTTGCTTTTAATAGCGAAGAGATTATGAAGATTTGGTATGGGAGTATTATTTCTGAGCCAAGTGAAATGGTTGTGGAGAAAGATAAAGGAAAGGTGGTTCCTGGGTACCTATCGTGGTTTCGTGATCCAAGGACATTTGGTGACACTCCCGTAGGATCCGGCAGAAAAAAAAAAGAGCAACATACTATAAGACATTTGAAAAAAGAGTTGGAGAAGGCCAAAGCAACCATTGCACGACAAGAAGTACAGGTCTAAATAAGAAAAAATCACAAGTTAGAGTTGCAAGATATGGAAGGAGAATTGAAGCATGCAGAAGAAAGATTAACCGGTTGGAGGAAGAATTGCATAGTAGAATCCACTTGGCACGACAGATAAAAAAGGAGCAGAGTTTTGAGATCTCTCGATTGAAGAGGAACTTAGTGGCATCCGAAAAGGTCGTGCACTATCAAAAGGGAGAACTTAAGCGGCATAAGGAAAAATTCGAGAAAGATAGATCATGTTGGATGCATTAGTTAGAAGAATGTAAGAGAAAAATCAATCATTATGTTGATATCGAAGAGGGGAAAAAACAACTGATCATCGAGAGAGCAATACTTCGCCATCAACTTGAAGCAGCAGAAGGGAGAGAGTCCCTCTTGAAGAATAATCTTGGTGATCATCAGGCTTTGTTAAATGACTATCATCAAAACATGGGAAGGGCTAGACTTCAAGTTCATCAACTGGCAGAGCAAACCTTATATGTTATTAAAAATCAGCGTTGGATGAATAATCAAGAAGTGTTGTTGATTTTGTATGAGACCTTGGGAGGAAAAAGAAAAGCCCCAAGAAAGTGATGAAGATTGAAAAAAAGTTTTAGTTGGTTTTTTTAGTTTTTCGTTTCATTTTATTTGTTGAAAGACTTGGTTTTCAGTTTAAAATTTGGTGTTTAAGGATATTATGTTGATCCGGGTTTTGTTTAAACCTTTTGATTTTGCTGTTTTCTTGAAGTTTTGGCGAATGAATTCCAAATTAATCTTTTTGAGTTGTCTAAATCTTTGAACTACGTAATGATCTGATTCATGCAGTTACATGATACGTAGGCAACCTCTAAAGGGTCCGATCAGAATTTCTTTTTCAAAACTCTTTCTTTTATCCAAAAAAAAGGGACAATAAGCAAAGTAAAGATGGGATGAAATAGTCTTCTGTACCCATGTTACTGTGTGATTAATAAGTGTGTGATTGATTTATAAAATTTTCTAACCCCTAACAAGTTTGTTCATTCTACATCAACTCTAGTTAGCTTTCGTTGGTTGGTTTGTGGTAAATTAGCAGAGCACCCGTACTTTACCAGGTCTAAGGTAAGAGCGTCAATGACAACCAATACTGAAAATATGGTGAATCCAGCGGATACTTTAATTGATTCAACAATAAGAGAGACAGTCACTGTTGAAAAGAATCGGACGTTGAGACATATTATGGCAAGCCTGGGCCAATGGAAAAGAACCACCAACGTCTATTCCTGGTTTTCCTGAGATCACTAGTATTCGATCTTCATCTTCTCAGGTCCCAATATCAGAATCTTTCTTCCCTCCAGGGTATGGTCCATTTGATAATTGTGGGGCCGAGCCATCTACAACACGTCCTCAAGGCATTCTATTCAGGAATACTCCCACGGTCACAACAACTGCACCGATCTATTCACTCCCACAACCGATTATGACGCAAAGAGCAGCTAGAGAGGGACAATTCACCACTCATCCGGAGCAGTACTATACTCCTAGGATAGCATTTGGGGGCCCTAACTCTGTTCAATTTGGCTCCCCCATTGATGTTGAGAGGCCCACTCCACGCTCAGAGCAAGAAGAAATGTTGAAAAAAATGAAAAGCATCGAGCAACACATGAAGAGCATGCAACGGTTAGGAGGGCACAAAAGGGTCGCATTCAAAGACTTATGTATGTTACAAAATGTCCACCCGCCACCTGGGTTCAGAACCCCTAAGCTTGATAAGTATGATGGACAAGGTGATCCCATAGCCCACCTTAAGAGATACTGTAATCAACGTCGCGGTGCAGGGGGTAAAAAAGAATTGCTCATGGCTTATTTTGGTGAGAGCTTGACTGGTGTAGCCTCAGAATGGTTTATAGACCAAGAGATTTTCCATTGGCACATATGGGATGATATGGCTCAAGATTTTGTTAGACAATTTTTGTACAATGTCGACATTATGCCAGATCGTAATACACTCTCCAATACAAGAAAAAAACCAAGTGACAGCTTCAGAGAATATGCTATCAAATGGAGGGAACAAGCATCCCGAGTCAAGCCCCCATTAAATATGCAAGAATCGGTTGATATCTTCATAGAGGCTCAAGATCCTGACTACTTTCACCACCTCACAACTGCAATGGGAAGACTGTTTCACACAACAATCAAAATTGGGGAAATGGTCGAAAGTGGTCTCAAAACAGGAAGGATCGTGAGCCAGGTAACAATCAAAGCTACCACACAGACCATTCAAGGTGGTTCAACAAGTTTTGGAAATCGTAAAAGGAAATAGGAAGTTATTTCACTAGCATCAGGGTCAAGGGGAGCTCAGAGAAAGTCTAATTGTCCTTACACATCAGTTCAGGGACAACGTAGCTATCCTCAGCATTACTACCCTTATGCCCCTCAATATCAGTATCTCCATCTCCGTACACGGTCTTGAATTCTCATTCATATGTGCATCCTCCCAATCGACCACATTTTCGAGCCCCATCTCAAGGAAACTTTCACCCACAACGGCCACCCTATCAGGTCCCTTACAACTCTCCTCTTATGTAGAATTATGCTCAAGATCAAGCACAAAAGAAATTCACTCCATTTGGAGAGTCGTACTCTAGCTTGTTTCAAAAGTTAAGAAAGATAGGAGCGATTCAGTGTATCCCACCACATCGTTTGAATCCAAATGCTCCAGGTTTCCAAGCCAATGAAAGATGTGAATACTATTCAGGAGCCCCGTGACACAACACTGATAATTGTTGGACCTCGAAGGGAGCAATAGAGAAACTGATCGAGCATGGAGTTGTTCTTGTGACAGATGATCAAAACACTCCCATTGTGACCAATAACCCACTTCCAGCTGAAAACAACTTATTGGGTATGGTTTGTGATGATCAAGAGTAAAAAATCCTCAGCAAAATAGGAAAGTTGTTTAGGAAGATCGGAGAAGAAGACAAGTCAATGAAGAGTTTAGAACCAGTTGCATCCCTGAGTGTGGAAGGTGTCAATCTTGACACCAAAGTCTTGTGCGTCCCGGGAGTATTAAAGGGGATTGAAGTTCGAGCAGCTATGCCAAAGTTGCCTGTATCAAAAGACTTTTCATTAGCAAAACATGACCAAAGTGGCTTGACCAAGTTGAAAGAGCCTATTTTTGTTAAGCCCGTTCAACAGCTTCCAGTAATTGATTCAAAGGTTGTCCCTTGGAACTATAACAAAACCATAGTGGTTTATCGAGGAAAGCAGATTGTCGAAGAAGTTGATGAAGCGGGGGGTTTGACACGCTCTGGGAGATGTTATTCTCCAGAAGATTTAAGAAAAGGGAAGATGACTGAAAATATCGAAGTACCACTAAAGAAAGCAGTTACTGAAGAAGAAAATGTAGAATTTCTAAAAAATTTTAAGGTTCCAGATTACTCTGTCGTGGAACAATTGAAGAAGACGCCTACACAGATTTCACTGTTGTCTCTACTTTTGCACTCAGAAGAACATCCCTTTGTGTTGAATAAGGTTTTGAATGAAGCACATGTGCCAAAAGAGACCACAGTAAATCAGTTGGAGAATATGACCAAGCGCGTTTTGGAGGCAAAAGCCATCACTTTCACTAATGATGAGTTGCCCTAGGAGGAAGATGGACACAACAAAGCTTTGCATCTTACAGTGACATGTGAAGGTTACTATGTAAAGAGGGTCATTATAGATGGAGGGTCAAGGGTAGACATATGTCCTCTTTCTACGCTGCAAAGCTTGAAAGTTAACACTGACAGAATTCGCACCCAGTAATGTATTTGTGCGAGCTCATGACGGCTCAAAGAGGGATACCATTGGTGAAATCAAGTTAAACATGACAATTGGGACAGTAGTCTTTACGATTGTGTTCTAAGCAATGGATATGGAAACATCTTATAATTTTATACTAGGAAGGCCATGGATCCTCATGGCTCGATCCGTCCCATCAACTCTACATCAAGTTGTCATGTTTGAATACAACACTGTTCATGGGGAAGATGATTCACCTATTTACATTGATCCATCTGTCCCATATATTTAGGCAAAGGAAGGATGTTATCCTGTTGTTTACCAGTCTTTTGAGGTTGTATTAGTCGATCGCTTTAAAGAAGGAGAATCTATCATCCAATCATGTATCTCTTCTTCCGCTTCAATGGTAGAAACGACGATGCTTAAATATGGTTATCAACTCGGTAAAGGTTTGGGAGTATATTTGCAAGGAATCGTGGATCCCATTACTCTCTTAGGAAACCAAGGCACCTCTGGCCTCGAATACAAACAAAGCAAGAGAAATGGAGATAAAGCGAAGAACTACAAAAGTATTGATTGGTCGTTGCCACAACCGATTCCTCATATTTCTCATTCTTTTATCAAACCTCAAGGACAAGAATTGAAAGATTCATTCACTCTTGAAGACATTGAAGAAGTTATTAAGGATCTCAGTCAGTTGTTTTGTGAAGGAAATATGGTCCAAGTTGGTGAAGGTACAAGTCATGCCAATATGCGTGGGCTCAGGTGTTGAGTTAAGCGATTGGGAAGCCACTCCTTTCCCCATAAGGAAGGAGTCGTGGTAGTTTGTTTTGCTACTCTTTTGTAATTTTGTTATTCTCAGGATTGTGGCCCGAATAGTTCAAATTATTTTGTTATTGTCAACCCTTCCGTCCTTTTTTGATGTCAATGAAATGAAATTTCAGTTTCATAGTAAATTTTGTTTTTTTTTAAATTCTTATTCTCTATTTTTTAGTTCTGTAAATGTCGGCTTTGATAACATGACATGCATGCGAAATTCACTCCCTGATTTCAAAGAGTTGTTTATTCTTGAATCACCAAGTCAAAAGGTGAAATATGATGAAGAAGAGGCTTTTAGGGAAATTAATAGGGAACTGGAACAGTTTGAGCACAAACCGAAGCCTAATATTAGTGAAACTGAGACAATTAATTTGGGAAGTTCTGAGGATGTTAAGGAAATTAAAATAAGTTTACATATCAATCAGGAAATTAGAGAGGCAATAATACAACTTTTGTTTGAATTCAAAGATGTATTTGCTTGGTCTTACGATGACATGCCAGGTTTGAGTGTTGATTTAGTGGTTCATAAGTTGCCCGTTTATCCTGATTTTCCACCCGTCCAACAGAAAAAAAGGAAATTCAAACCGGACATGAGTGAAAAAATCAAGGAAGAAATAATGAAACAACTGAATGCAAAGGTGATCCAAGTTATTCGTTACACTATTTGGTTGGCAAATGTTGTTCCTGTGCCGAAAAAGGATGGAAAGACAAGAGTTTGTGTTGACTATCGGGATTTGAAAAAGGCTAGTCCAAAAGACAAATTTCCATTGCCAAATATCCACATCCAAGTTGAAAATTGTGCAAAACATGAGATGCAATCTTTTGTGGATTGTTATGCGGGGTATCATCAAATCTTGATGGATGAAGAATACGCTGAGAAAACTGCTTTCACCACTCTATGGGGAACTTATTGCTACAGGGTTATGTCATTTGGTCTTAAAAATGTTGGGGCGACTCACATGAAAGCTATGACCACCATGTTCCATGATATGATGTATAAAGAAATTGAAGTATATGTCGACGACGTAATCATCAATTTTAAAACACAAGTTGATCATGTGCAAGATCTGAGAAAATTCTTCGAAAGAGTGCTAAGATATGACCTCAAGCTTAATCCAGCAAAATGTGCATTCGGAGTTCCATTTGGAAAACTTTTGGGTTTTATTGTCAGTAGAAGTGGAATCGAATTGGATCCCTCCAAAATAAAAGTCATTCCAGATTTGCCATCCCCGAAAAATAAGACCGAAGTCATGAGTCTACTTGAGAGGTTGAACTACATCAGCAGGTTTATTGCTCAACTCACAACCACATGTGAGCCTATTATTCAAACTTCTGAAGAAGGATGTTGCTGTCGGATGGACAGGAGATTTTCAATGAGCTTTTGAAAAAATCAAGGAGTATTTGTCCAACCCTCCTGTGTTGGTACCGCCTGAACCTGACAGGCCTCTCTTTCGATATATTTCAATAACAGATAATTCCTTAGGGTGTATTCTCGGTCAACATGATGCTACAGGAAGGAAGGAGCAGGCTTTCTACTATTTGAGCAAGAAATGCACTATTTATGAGGTCAAGTACACCCTTTTGTAAAGGACGTGTTGCGCCTTAACTTGGGTGCTCAAAAGTTAAGGCATTACTTATTGTCCTACACAACTTACCTCATATCAAGGATGGATCCTTTAAAGTACATATTTCAGAAGTCAATCCCAACTGGCAGACTCACGAAATGGCAAATTTTTCTCACTAAATTTGACATTATATATGTCACTCGCACTGCAATGAAAGCCCAAGCTTTGGCAGACCACTTGGAGAGAACCCAGTCGATGGTGATTACGAACCATTGGATACATATTTTCCAGATGAAGAGATTAACTCAATTGAGGAAGTAGGTTCAAATGGAAATCAAGCCTGGAAATTGTACTTTGATGGAGCAACCAACACAAAAGGCACAGGGATTGGGGAAATTTTAATATCGCTCATAGGGCAACATTACCCTGCAATAGCTCGACTTTGCTTCTTTTGTACAAATAACACGATTGAGTATGAAGCTTGCATCATGGGCCTAAATATGGCAATAGATTTGGGTGTGCAAGAATTAATTGTGTTAGGAGATTCTGATTTGCTTATCCGACAAGCTCAAGGCGAATGGAAAACTCGAGACCTCAAGCTCCTTCCATACAGAAAATGTGTGGAAGATCTTAACAAAAGGTTCATGTACATCGAGTTTAGATACATCCCCAGGTTTCATAATGATTTGGCCGATTCCTTGGCTACATTGGACTCAATGCTTCCCTATCTAGGAAACACTTACATCACCCCATTAGAGATTCAAGTTCGGGACCAACATGGCTATTGTAATACAGTGGAAGAAGAACCTGATGGTGAGCCATGGTACTCAGACCTCAAGAATGTTTTGAAGACAGGGAGATGCTTCGAACATGCCAACAGAAGCCAAAAAAGAACTATTAGACGTCTGGCTAATGGTTTCTTTTTTAGCGGGGATGTTTTGTATAAATGAACTCCGGATCTGAATTTATTGAGATGTTTGGATACTGAAGAAGCCGAGAAAATTATGAATGAAGTGCACGCTGGGGGATGTGGACCACACATGAATGGATATGTCCTTGCAAGAAAGATACTCCGGGCGGGGTATTATTGGCTTACCATGGAAAGGGATTGTTTTCACTTTGTGAAAAAATGTCATCAATGTCAAATCCATGGTGATCTCATTCATTCACCTCATTCAGAGTTGCACCCCATGACTGCTCCTTGGCCCTTTGTTGCATGGGGAATGGATGTAATTGGACCAATTGAGCCAAAATCCTCTAATGGACATCGATTCATTTTGGTTGCAATTAATTACTTTACCAAATGGGTAGAGGCGATAACATTCAAAGCAGTCACTAAGAAGGCGGTCGTGGATTTTGTTCATTCAAACATTATTTGTCGATTTGGTATCTCAAGAGTTATCATCACAAATAATGTTGCAAACCTCAATAGTAATCGAATGAAGGAGGTATGCGAGCTGTTCAAAATTGTACACCACAATTCTACTCCATACCGACCAAAAGACAACAGAGCTGTGGAAGCAGCCAACAAGAATATCAAAAAGATTCTTAGAAGGATGGTTTAAGGCACTAGACAATGGCATGAGAAGCTGCCTTTTGCACTTTCAGGATATCGCACAGCAATGCGCACCTCGATTGGTGCAACTCCTTATTTGCTGGTGTATGGAACTGAGGTTGTCATTCAAGCGGAAGTCAAAATTCCATCTCTTCGAATTATTATCGAGGCTGAAATTGAAAATACTGAATGGGTCAAAACCTGACTAGAGCAACTCGCATTAATCGACTAGAAACAATTGACGGCTGTTTGTTTTGTTCAGCTTTATCAGCAAAGGATGGCTCGTGCATACAACAAAAAGGTGCACCCAAGATATTTTGAAGTAGGTCAACTGATCTTAAAGCGCATTCTCCTGCACCAAGAAGAAGCCAAGGGAAAGTTTGCCCAAAATTGGCAAGGTCCATATCTTATCAAGGAAGTATTGTCCAAAGGAGCCCTGCACCTTACTGATGTGTAAGGAAAATTCACGGGCATGATTGTTAATGCAGATTTAGTCAAAAGATACTACAT
The DNA here is from genome assembly GCA_027704785.1 of Solanum chmielewskii. Lineage (NCBI taxonomy): Eukaryota > Viridiplantae > Streptophyta > Magnoliopsida > Solanales > Solanaceae > Solanum > Solanum chmielewskii. The sequence continues at coordinate 22,289 of JAKWIX010000259.1, read as the reverse complement.
CTAATGAATTTTCAGGTTTCGCGACAAGTTTAGGGGCAACTCTTCAAAAAAATCTCATTCAGAACTATGAACTATGTTTGACCTAATTCCGAAAGGATACGTAGGCAACCCTTTAGGGGTTCGGTCATATAAAAAATCATTTTTTCCAGTATTTACAGAAAACTGGGGCATTGTTTTAATTTTTTTATATAGAATAATGTCAGATTGCAATTATGTTTATTCTGGCAGCCGACTTTTTGGTCAAATCTGAAAATGATATTAATCATCAAAGGCAACATCGGAAAAAAAAGAAAAAAAACTCACGAGTGAAAACCCTTGGGGGTACCATAAGTAAGTAAGTAAGTAAAAAAAATAAAAAGAGGAGAGAGAGAGAGAGAGAGTCTTATCGGTGAAAACCTTCATAGGCATCATAAGACAAAAAATAATAATAATAAAATCTTATAAGTGAAAATCCTACGGGCACCTTAAGATAAAGGGAGAGCTTAAGATAAAGGGAGAGAACATCATGAATGAAATATGCAAAAATGATCATTTCTCGACACCTTTGCATAACGGGCACACAGATCAATTGACAATGACTCAGATTTTGAGAACTAAAAAACTCAAACGGATCAGGGGGAAAGTCCAAGTGCATGTCATGGTTCAATCAAAGTTGACATATGCCTCCAGATAAGTTCTCTTTCTCATTTTTAAAGGAATATCCTTCATTAAGTTTATAGTCTTCTTGATCCAATCTTTCGTACTCTTAAGTTTGATATTTTTTTTTCTCTTTTTGATATAATCTCTTGACAAAATAAAGTAAAGAGTGCAAAGCTTACTACAAGTTCCCAAAAGCAAAGCTGAGTATCCGAGTTGACAAGTCATTAAGCAAGGACTAAAAACACCTCAGATCTTCACTAAAAATCATGAAGGTCATTCTTTGGACATCACTCGCACCATGATATTTGGTAGTACCAAAAGATCAAGGCCCCTGGTTAACAAAGAGGGAGATTCAAAGGTTGCTTAACCAAGGATTTGTATTAAAGTTGGAGAAATTGATCGTGAGTATGGTCAATTCGTTGGAGAACCAAGGCCACAAATCAACCACCACTTTAAACTACCAATTTTCTCTTTCATTTGCTCAACACAAAAAGAAAAAAAGAAATGCAGGGTTACAAGTCAAAAGGAAACATCACAAAAAGGAAGATCTCCAATGTCTTCAAATGTTTGGTGTTTCATCTCATTCTATTCACATTTTTGCCTATCAATACGAGAGTTTCGGGAAATACGCTCCAATCTAAATTCTGTGCAATACGCACGCGTTCTTTATTCATGGGCAATACGCACCATCCTTTGTTCATGTGCAATACACACCTATCTGAATTTTGTGCAATACGTACCAATCTGAATTCCGTGCAACAAGCACACGTCCTTTATTCATGGGCAATACGTACCACCCTTTATTCATGTGCAATACGCACCTGTCCGAATTTCGTGCAATACGTACCAATCTGAATTCTGTGAAACAAGCACACGTCCTTTATTTATGGGCAATATGCACCATTCTTTGTTCATATGCAATACGCACCATCCTTTGTTCATGTGCAATACACACCTGTCTGAATTTCGTGGAACAAGCACATGTCCTTTATTCTTGGGCAATACGCACCATCCTTTGTTCATGTGTAATACACACCTGTCTGAATTTTGTGCAATACACACCAACCTCAATTTCGTGCAACAAGCACACGTCCTTTATTCATGGGCAATACGCACCATCCTTTGTTCATGTGCAATACACACCTGTCTGAATTTCGTGCAACAAGCACACATCCTTTATTCATGAGCAATACGCATCATCTTGTGTTCATGTGCAATACGCACCAGTCTGAATTTCGTACAATACGCATCAATCTGAATTTATGTGTAGGGTGCACCAATCCTTATTCACATGCAATACAGATCAATTCTCTATTCATGGGCAATACACACCATATGCATATTTGGAGCAATACGCACAACATTCATAGGTTATACACACCCTATTCACATTTTGGGGATACATCCATCTTATGACAATGCGTCTTATGTGGAACTCTCAAGGAAACACGCCTCACTTAACCTATTCATTTTAGGGTTATACCTCCTAGTTCAAGATTCTCATATGTTTTCTTTTTTTCTAAAGGAAACATATTCTTCATGGGTTCTTTATTTTGTGATCTTGAGTTTTGAAATTCAACAACCAACTCAAGTTAAAACATGCACTTAAGAATGATCCACCAGCCGCCAAGACAGCATGAAGATCGATCTCAAAGATAATGCACAGAGCAAGTGGAAGATCTAGACAAGATCCTAAGAAGATACATCAATTAGGGATCTTGTAACATTTATAATGTCGAGAGACATAGTTCTCTAACTTTTTTCTTTGTAACTATAAACAGTAGATGATGACAAGCAATATGAAGCAATTTTTGGCCATCGTTTCTGATTAGTTTCGCCTGTCAAAGTTTCTAGAACTATACTGATATGATTTTCTTTTAATTAAGGATATGTAGGCATCCTCTGAAGCAAGGTTTGATCATCTTTTTCAAAATGGCTTCATCGGAGTTTGAAATAGTAAAAAATTAGCCACTTCGTGCACTTTCTTTGCTTGAAAACTCTTCATGTTTCCAAGCAAAGAGGGGCATGCTGTGAACACCTAATTTTTGACGTGTTTATTTTACTCCTATAATAATTTAGTAAGGAATTTTATTTTTATTTGTATTTTGTGTGTTTGTTTTTATTATTTTATTGGCTCAAATGACCCAATTTTTTTTAAATTGAGCTGATTTAGATCAATTCTGATGGCTCAATTGATTTTTACCCGGTCAATTGAAATGGTCAAGATTGAATCTCAATCATTCATGATATTTTGATCCAAGGGCTATTATTGGATCCAAACAAAAATACAGAACTCTAAAAATTAGCATTTTTTTAATTTTAGATTTTATTTTAGATTTTTCTTCTTCCCCGTACTAACATGCCGCCGGCCGGCCACGCTGCCGCCGCCACCACCCGGTGGCCACCACCTTTTTGGCCGAAAAATCTTTAAAATTTTACCATATTTTCCTTTCACCCTCCTCTACCTAAATCTACAAACCTTTCATCCATATCTATAGTCAAACTTAGTAGATTTAAGAAAAACCAAAAATGAATTTTTACTTTTTTTCTTAGATTTATAAAGTTCTGATCATTTCCATCCCAAACCCATTACATAAATGTGTACAGTTCTTCAAGGGCCATCATTTGATATAAATTTTAAGTTCAAAATCCGTTAAAAAAATTTCCGACAAAGTTTTTCGGCGACCTTCATTTATCCAGAAGTTATGTCAATCTTCCCCCCGCCCCCCTCTCAATCTTTATCCAAATTCATCATTATCTTTTTCGTTTGACCATATAAGTCGTTTGATGTAGGATTTGTGTTATTAATGTTCTTTAAGTTAATCATGTTGATGATTTGCTTGAAGTATTATTATTATTTATTTATTTTTTATTTCATTTTATATTTATTATTTACTTTTATTTACTTTTTTCTGCATTATTTTGTTGTGTTTGATCTTTAAAATTGTTCAGATGTTTAGATTTTGTGTCAGTGTGTCAATTTGTTTGGGTCTTGATGAAATGGGTCAACATTTGGGCCTATTTTAGATTTTTTCAGATGGCCCATCAGCTATTATTCAAACAATGAATAAAAGAAAGGGCAATTTTCACATATAGCAAACAAAAATTTCATATTTGTATGCTATAGCAAACTTTACATAATTACGCTCCATAGCAAACATAAAACTGTATAATTTGCTATACATATACAATTGTATAATTCGTTGGCCTAAATTGTATAATTCGCTGTCTAAATTGTATAATTCGCTGGCCTATTTCGCTGCAATTGTATAATTTATTTTGCATACAGTTGAATCGAATTAAAATGTATGTATATTGCATAATTATAAGTGTATAGCAAGAAGATATATGTTTTTCTCGCTTTATACAAAAATAGAAACACAATATATACACTTCTGTTGTATAAAGCTAGAGAAAATTGTATTTCAATGAAATTGTATAATTCGTTGGCTTTTTTCTCTGCAATATTTGAAGTAAAATGTTTGTAAATTGTATAATTAAATGTATAACACGAAGATATACATTTTTGCATGTGTATATACAATTTTCTCTCGCTTTATACAAAACAGAAACAGAATTATACACTTCTGTGTATAAAACGAGAGAGGCGAGCGAGAATGGAGAGTGGCGAGCGAGATTTTTGGGAGAGAGACGCTGGCAAATTTTAGCTAATGTTTGCTATGGAGCACAATTAAATCAAATCCTAGCTATTCCATTTAATTTAGGTTATTAGTTTGCCATTATATACAATTTTCCCTAAAAGAAATGGGTCATCTACATGACATTTGGGTCTTTTATTTTTAGATGACCCATTAACTATTATTTAAAGGGAAATTTTTCAAAATGTCAATATTTTAATATTTAAAAGTGCTCATTAGCAACACTTTCAATATTTAGTAAAAATGACAAATTTTAGTTTGTTATGTGTCTTATTTATGTTTTTATTATTTATTTTTTATTTAAAGAATATAATTATTTAATAACAAAAGGAAGAAAATCAAGGGAGAGAGTATTTAAAAAAAAAGGTAAGGATCCTTAATTTTTTCACCAGTTACATTTTCAAATAAAATTTAAACTTTGTTCTTTTTTTTTTCTCCGAAATTTTTACCTTTTTAAAATTATATTCATTCCACAATATATTTTATTTATATTTATTATAGTTTTTTATTAGTTAGTATTCATTCCAATAGGTATGCCGAATTTATTTATATAGTCATTAATAAATATACTTGTATTCATATATTTTTTCCCCTATATAGTTATTTTTTCTTCAAAAATCTTGTATGTATTCATTTCAATATGTATTTTATTTGTATTTCTATTTATTCCAGTTTTTATTTAGAATTCTGTATAATAATATATAAAATACAAAAAAATAGTATGATGAAAAAGTGAATGAAATATAAAATTGAAAACAAATTATTGAATATTTGGTGTACTCATTTTTAAATAAAATATATAACTAGTTGACATACCTTTAGAATAAATACAAATTAGAAAAAAATGTCAAATTCAGAAACAATTCAACATAATTTTTGAATGAATACAACTATTAATTGTAAAAATACATACTGATTAAAACAGTATCAACATTCAATATATACTTCCAAATTTATGAATACAAAAAAAATAAAACTATGAAATACAAAAATAAATACAACTGTGGTACATTGACATAGTTATCACGAAAAAAAAAGAATACAAAATAAATTAAATATATGAAATACAATTCCAAATCTATGGATATAAAATACAATAAAACAATGACATACAAAAATACATGCTAACTAAAACAACAACAAAATTCAATATACACTTCCAAATCTATGAATACAAAAAAATTAAAACTATGAAATATACACAATCAAACTCATACAATGTGTTACATTGACATAACTAACATACAAAAAAACAGAACACAAAATACAATAAATATATGAAATACAAAAATAAATACTAACTATAACATAATAGAAATTCCATATACACTTCTAAACGCATTGTAACATGAATTTTTTTGAATCTTAAAAATTACTAGACAAATTAAACTAAACATGCAAGACACAGAACATGCAAAACAAAAAAATCTCTTCTCCAACAAATTGGTTTTCTTCAACTTTATGGTTATGAATTTGTGTGGGATTTTGCACATCAACGAATTTTTCCCCGTCGCATATCCTCCTTAGATTTAGAAGCTGAACCTACATTGTTGTTTAATTCTTGAGTTTTAAAAAAAATGATGGAAATCGAAAGAACTTTGATTATTTTGTCCAATACCTCTAGTAACTCTCTTGAAAACATCCATTGAAGAGAGAATTATGTAGTCTCAAACCTTAAAAAATGTTATAAGAACAAAAACAAAACAAAAAAAATTAAAAAAAAAACACTAAAATCACAGTAAGTAAATAAATAAGGAATCTGAAAAAATAATACCCAAATCAATGTTAATCTTCAAATCAAATCTTGCAACGAAATTAAATGAGAATAATAGAAAATATTAATATATTGAATCAAAAATCTGTGGAATTGATTTGAAAGAATGTTAAAGAGAGAAATTGAAAAGAAGAGTAAGAAAAGCGAGACAAATCTGGGGATTTGATTAGAAAAAAAGTAAGAGAGAGAAATTGATAAGCTTAAGAAAAGAGAGAGAAAAATTAAAATGACATTAATATCTATCCAATTACATAAATGTAGGAAAATGTGTAATCTATGAGAGAGAGAAAAAGGTGTAAATAATTAAAGAGAAAATATTAATAATATCAAAATAATTATTTATTTTTAAAATAATGACATTTTTGACATGTTTACTAATATTATTAAAATATGGATATTATCACTTAATAAGTTAATTTTTTTGACTAGTTAGCTACATTTTCCTTATTCAAACAATGAATAAAAGAAATGGGTCATCTAAATGATATTTGGGCCTATTATTTTCTGATAACTCATATAACTATATTCAATTAATAAATAAAGTAAATGGGTCATCTAAAAGGGCAAATGAATCATTCAATTAATCTGATTTTTTAATAAAAAAAATCTTTAGCCATCTTGGAAGGCACTTTGGGAAACAAAAAGTCCAATGCATGCATTGACTCTTAAGTTTTCAAGAAAAGTAAGAGGTTTAATGTTGAACATCTATTTAAACCCTCTTTTTTGGAGGAAGGAAAAAAGAGAAAAAGATAGAAAGAAAATTGCAGGAAGAAAAAAAAAATCTTCTTCTTTAAAAAAAAAAAGGAAGATATTTCTCTAGGGTTATCTTGGAAATTCAATTGAATTTGCTTCTATTATTTGCTTGACATCAACTCTAGGTATCTCTTTTTACATTTCAATGTAATCTTGAATTAATGTTTATGCTCTTTTTATATTTATTTTTAAAAAAAAATTGTCGATTTCTTTTACCAAGTTTATTCTAATTCTCGTATGATTATGTTTATTCTTATGTTATTTAGTTTGTATATTTTATTAGTTTATTCTATAGTGTTTCTCATATGATTGTGTTTATTATGATGTACATACATATTATTAATCATATTTAGTTTAAATGTTAGCTTTAGAAAGTAAAAAAAAAAAGGTAAAATAAAATAAAATATAACAATCGCATTTTTTAGATTTTTGGTAACTTTATTTTTTAAAAACGAACTGAAGAAGAAAAATAAAAAAAAATATAAAAACTAGTCATTTTTGCAAAAGGGTTTAATCTGGTCATTTTTGCAACAAAAGAAAAATGTAAATCTGGTTATTTTTGCAAATATATATATATATATATATATATATATATATTATATATACATAATTTATATATATATGATATTTTTCAAAAAAAATAAAAACAAATTCTCTTAAATAAATATTTGAATTGACTATCAAAGTAAAAATACAAATTTGACTAATTTGACTTAGTAATCTAACAAGTAGAAAATTTGCTATTTTGCAATCTTCTATCAAATAAGTCAAGGTAGTCATTTTATAAATTATTTTTTTTTAACCAAATTGGTCATTTCTTAAATTTTTATCAATATAAAAAAATTAAATTAAAACTAGTATATCTTTAGTTTAAAAGAGTGTTTAATTGTAATTTTGTAAAAGTTTTTTTTTCTTTTGTTGTTATTCTCTAGTAGTAAAACTTATTTGTTTTTTTTTTCTTTTCGTAAAACAATAAATATAAATGCTAGAAATTTTTTAATAATAATAAATAAATACTTATCATTTCTTGGTGTATATGTTGCACCGTTTTCTTTCATGCATTTTTATCATTATTTTTTTTAAAAAAAATGAGTATTTAATTATTGTATTATTTTCTTTAAAAAATAAAATAAAACTTCAAATTACCATCATGTGTTCGGTTACGATCCTTGGTGTGTATTCTTTTGTAAAAAAAAAGATCTTGTGTGCGGTTACACTCTTAGACCAATCAAATTTTTTTAAATAGTAATTAATACAATTTTTCCACTTTTATCCAAAATAAATAAATAAATTATTTTAGCTAAATATATGTTAATAACGCGACCGTGCTAGAACCACGGGACTCGTGGGGGCCTCGTACCTTCTCTCCGGTCAATAGAATTCCTTACCCAATCTGTGTTTTCGTAGCTAAAAAAAAAGAGTTTTTTTTAATTTTAAACTAAGAACTATCTGGTGACTGGAACACCTAAAACACTCAATTCCGAGTGGCGACTCTACAAAAAAAATATTTTTTAAAACCCGTCATATCCTCAACCATTGTAAAAAATAAAAGAGGTGTGACCTACACAAGAATCTAATCAAACACAACTCTAAAATCGACCCTAAACTCTCAAGAACTCCTCAAACTCATCCCAATTCAAAAAAGAATGTAAATTCAAGAACACACATAAAAAATATTTAAACTTTTAACTTTTAGGATGAATTCACGCTCAAGTAAACATGATTGACGCGTTGGTGAATGAATGCAATGTTGTATGAACTCACATACCTCGTAGGGATGACTCCTTGACAAAATCCACAATAGATTCTTGAAGAACTTGATGATTCTTGTTCCTTCTCCTCCTTTCTCTTATTTTTTATCTTCTCTAAAAACCTAACACAATATCATAGAAGTGAAAACTAAATTCTATTAGCTTAGACCCCAATTAATTACCAAAAAATGAAATTAGGTCATGGGGTATGGAAAAGACCATGCCCTTCTAAATTCCATATTACACTTTCCTTATTTGAATATCCCAACTTCAAATGAAAATATCTCACTCATACAAACTCGAAATCATAAGAACTCAATGGCGTTGGAATGATTAATCCAAGATCTTTCATGTTATATCTGTAAATACACCTAACTCATATTGAAATAGGATTTATGGTCATTTGAAGTTGACCAAAAACCTAACTTAACATACTTAACAGATTTTCCAGATTTTTATATTCTTTCCAAAAGAAGACTATTTCTAATTTTTAACTTCTTTCTAGTTACGGGGTGTTACAAACAAGGTAGAAATCAATCGTGATCTTGAAACACGTATGTTTGATAATGAGGTAGAAAAATTTCCTATATGCATCACACTTCAAGATCAACCTCTTAACATTCTCCTAAATTACAAAGGAATTGTCATGCTTTATATCTTTTTATAATGAATTTTGTGTCTTTCAGAACCTTTTTCAATGGAAAGGTTAAAGGGAATGAAAAATAAAATGGAGGATTGTACATATTTAAGGGTATAATTGCAAGAAAGCATAGGAATGAAGTAATATATGATCAGAAAATGATGACTGCAGAGACAATAGTGTAGGATGTCAATTTGTGGCATGGAAGGCTTGAACATACTTCTACTCAAGTCATAAGACATTTAAATCTAGTTCAAAGTAATAAATATAGTGAAGTACTCTACAATTATTCAATTTGTCCATTAGCTAAACAAACTAGACTTGAATTTTCTATTAGTAACTCTAGAACATCTTTGAGTTATGCTGTTGTTTATATGAATTTATTATATGGACCTTGTAAGACCTATACTATGGATAAGAAGCACTACCTCTAACAATTGTACATGAAAACAACATGTATATATTAATTTATTTACTAGAATTGAAATCTGAAACCACTGTTGCTATCAAAAGAATTGATCTAATGTTTATTTCATTATTTAGATATTGCATCAAAGTAATTGTCCTCATACACAATAAAAAAATAGTGTGGTAAAAAAGAAGCATATACACATTCTCAATATAGCTAAAGCTAAATTTATCTATTTGATATTGGGAATATGACATCAAAGTTGTAATATAATTGATGAATAGGATGTCCTCCTCATCTTTGACAAGAAAAGTCCTTATGAGCTTCTTTACTTCATACAAGCAACTCTATCTCATCTAAGTATCAGAGGTTGTGTCTGTTGTGCCTTAGTGTTACCAAAAAGGTTAATATGTTTGGAGGCCGAGTTTTTCATGCTATCCTTATAAATTACTTAAAGCTACAAAAGAGCTTTGTATTGTTGAACATCAGAACAAATAAACTCTAAGTGAATAGAGATGTGATTTTCAGGAGGAAGTTTTTTCATTTGCTCAAGTATTATCGTAGATAGATCCTTCAGTTCATTCTTTTGGTTATCCTTTGTAATTGATTGATCTAGTGAACCTCATATTTTATACACGATTATTTTAGATAATGAATATGCTCTGGCTATTAGTGAGGCTCAGAAAAAAAGTCATTAATGATAATTCATTACTACAACCTTCATCTAAGATTATTCAAGCACTAACATCACTAAAGAAGTGGTTTTACCCTCTTTTCGTAAATTGTTGATGCTTGCAACTCTCTCATCAGAAGGACTTCAAGAAGCATCAGATCACTTACTTGGATGAAGGACTATGCCATCACTAGTAGTAAGAAGCAAAGCAGTACTAGACATCCTATGGTGAATCATCATTGCTATGAAACCTTAACTCCTTGCTATAAAAGCTATTTTGAGAAAGGTTTTTTATTACGTTGAATACAAATACGTTTGACAAATAACCAAAGATAAAAAGTGGCTTTAAGCTATGAAACAAAACCATTCAAACTTTTGGGACTAACAATACTTAAATGATAGTTAACTTGTCAAAGGGAGTGAATACAGTTGAATTCAAATGGATATATAAGATGGAAGATAAGGAAAATGGTGAAGTGGAAAGATTTAAGTTCAGATTGATAGCTAAAAGGTATATAAAAAAAGAAGGATATACAATTTCTCATGTTGCTAAAATAGTCATAGTATCGTGTATAAAGGTTGGAATACATATCAAATAGATGTCTACAATGAATTTCTCCCAGATGATCTAGATGAAGAGGTGCAAATGTAAATATTTGAAGGTTTTAAAAAAATCAGGTGCAATCAAAGTGTCCAATTCTCAAGTCATTGTATTGCCTTAAGCAAGTCACTAAACCATGAAACTTAAAACTCATTAGGACATGTTGAGTACATAATAAGTGATCTCATTTTTTCATTTGATATAGATATATACCAAAGATCTTGAGTTATCGATCTAACAATACAATTTTACCTTATCGGCTTCTGTTTTCACTCAAAGTGCACATAATTACTCTTTATTTACCTTGAATAAGGGTGAAGAACTATTAATTGTATAGTTTATGCGGATGATCTATGAATCACAGGTAATAATTACAAAACTGATCACTAAAGCTAAGGACAATTTACGTAAGCCGTTCAAGCTAAAAGATCTAGGTAAGATCAAGTATTTTTAGGTATTGAGGTATTGAGATCTTCAAAAGGTGTCATTCTGAATCAAAGAAAATACATGTTAGAGCTTATTGTTGATGCCAAACATGCTCCTACTCTTCTTGAATCCAACCTGAGACTCACTTTAGTGGAACATGATTCAATGACTAGCTCCTCTAGAGACACTGTCCTCAATGATATTATTCAATACAAAAGACTTTTTGGAGAGCTTCTTAATGCCACCATCACTAGATCACATATTAGTTATGCAATAAAAACTCTTAATCATTTTATGTAGTTCCCTAAGAAGTAACATTGGAAGGCAGCTACTAGAGTTGTTACTTAAAATGCATAGTAGAGAAAGGGGTTTGGCTACAAGACAAACCTACCAATAGTAAATCAGTCATTCGATTGATAACAATCCAGTCTTTCATGAAAGGACCAAGCATATAGAAATAGACTGTCACTTTATGAGGAATAAGATCAAAGCAGGGGTGGTTGAAAATGTCTATGTTCATGCTCAAAGTTTTTTTTTTTTGAACTTATTGATAAAGGGGTTGATTAAAGCTCTATATTTGCATTTTTTGGGCAAGCTTAGTATACTTAATGTTCTACACCCTTTAGCTTGAGGGGGTGTATTCAAATATTGATTTACTGGTTACTAGTGTTTATTGGTTATTAGTTAGTTGATTAGATTGATTATTACATAATTAGTTTATTACTTGGTTTTTACTTGTTAGAAAGACTGGTATATGAGCAGGGGCGGACCCACCTTAGGTCCAGGGTGTTCACCCGAACACTCTCAGTAAAAAATACACGATATATATGGTAATTTTTTTGTATTTTTGTAAATGAATATATTTTGAACACCTTTCATAACAAATAAAAATAGACGACTCAATGGTACGACCCCTAAATATTAAGTTGTACACCCCAAGTTCAAATCCTTGCAACAACATTTATATATTCTCCTTTATAGTTTCAGATTATTTTTATTTTAAAAAATCAGTTATGTTTTTTCAAGCATTTTTTATTTTAAAAACGTGCAAAAAAATGTGATTTTAAACCCAAATTAATTCAAAGGTCCTATTTCGAAAGACTTATTTACATGTTTATATTTTTATTTTTTGAACCTCCTAAACGAAAATCCTAGGTCTGTCACTACATGTGAGCTGATGAATTAGGTAGTTGATTAGGATTTTTCCGCCTATGTATAACTAATGTCTGTAACATTTTATTATGTATTGAAGAGTGTATTATTAATAAATAGAAATTAATGTTATTGATAATGCAAGGAGATTTAACTCGTGTATTAACATGATTAAACACTCAATTGCTCCTCAAAATCTTTTTTACACCTTTTCCGTCATGCATATTTGTGGAGGTTATCTTTGTGTACAAATATTTTTTAAAAATATTATGCAATATATTTTATCTTTAGTAGACCAAACCGAACAATGATGAGAAATAATCTTTGCATAAACAATACAAGCATAACAAATTAATTTTTCTTTCACAAATCCAATAGAGAAATGGTTTTCAACTATTGTTGAAGTTTGAAACTTTAAAGTTGTGAAAATGGATTTTTTACAAATAAGCTATATTTCAAGTGAATATTGTTGCAACAGATTGGTAATGTAGTGACAAGCCTAAATCTAAAAGTTTGGGTGATAAGGTGTCATTTTTGAGGGTTTTTTTTTTTTTTTGTGAAAAAATTAGCAATCTAGTCAAAAAATATAACATAATTAGTAAAAAATTTCATACTTTAAAACATTAGTAAAAATATCAAAATGTCATTATTTTTAAAAATAGTGTGTATCCCAATTTACTTCTCTCATATTAAAAAAAAAAAGAGTTAACCCATTGGTGGCCACCTAAACTTGGCATCAATTTTCACTTAGACACCTTAATTAGGTTTTGTTCATTTAGACACCTCATATCATGTTCAATTGTGTCATTTAAGCACTTTTTCGATAATCTGTCAAATTTGTAAGATGTGTGTAACACAGTCGCAATGACGTGTCAAAGTTACGAATTAAATAACAACAGTGACATATATAATAAAAAATTATTAAATGATGATTTCTTTAGTAGAAGAAAAAACTACCAATGACTCATTGACATGTGACAATTATTTCACTAAATAATTTTTTTAAAAAAATAACACTTTTAATTAAAAAAAGTTATTCTCACGCCTCCACCCCAAATTGTCTTCTCCATTATCCCACCCCCACCTCAAACCCCAACCCTCTCTCTCACCAAGATTGTCTTCTCCACCCACCACCAGCCCGACCCTCTCCAATCCAAATGTGTCAAAAGAAGAAGCTATTTTTTGTTTGTTTTCTTCAGTTTATGAATGTCGTGTGATAAGAACGTTTTTTTGTGGTAAATTGATATTTGAATGTTTAATTTGGTGGATGTAGTAATGTAGTTGTTTAACTTTTTTTGGGGATTTTCTTTTCTTTTTTTCTTTTCGCCTGAATTTCCTGAACAATGCAAATAAAAAATTGTTGCTTTAGTATATATATATATATATATATGGAGTCTCAATCTAGACTTTTTTTAGTGATTATGATGTGAGAACACATTACAAATGGATTAGAATACTAAAACTGAAAATATAATTCTTGCCATTCTTGATTGTGTTTTTTTCTTCTTAAAATTTATGTTGATTTTTCTCATATTATTTTGAGGAAGAAGAACAACAAAATAAGTGAAAGTATTAAAGCTTAAAATTTCTAGACACTAGAATTTACTTTTTGTTTGTGGCACCGTCAAATTTTTTTCACCATGAAAAAATTTTAAGCTTGGAAAATGGTATCCAAAAATTGGGGAAGAAGAAAGAGAAAAATAAAATAAAATTTGGTAAAATGAAGCTCTCACGCGCGTCCAGTGAGTGTATCACACTTACTATGTCATATCAGCAAAAAGTGTCAAATTGACACAGCGAGACATAACATTAAGTGTCTAAAGTGAACAAAGTTCAATTGAGGTGTCTAACTGAAAATTAATGCCAAGTTTAGATGGCCATCGATGAGTTTGCCTAAAAAAGTTACTTTCTCTCACTCATGTTTTACTCTTTCAATTATCCGTCATTATCAAATCCCAACTTTTTCTCTTCCGTCATTTTTTTCAAGAAATTGGAAAAAAAAACTCTCTCTAAATTTTTTACTATCATTTCTCTCTCATACAATTTTTTTTCCCTTTATTCCCTCTCCTCAAATAACTCAAACCTTAATTAATTTGTATAGCTGACACTTGTTACCTTACCACCACTATGTCTCTTGTGAAACAAAGTGTTTACACACTTTCCTGTACAACAAGTCTCATTGTACATGCATTTCTTCCCAATTAATCCACAATTTTGCGTGTCCATCAACATGTTTACACACTTCTTGTAACAAAATGGCCCCGAGCTTCCTTTGAAACGATATATTCTAGGTTCTTGTTACATATCTAGGATTCATGCTTGTGTTTGTATTATAACATTTGTATTTCTTTATTAAAAATTGTTACAAATTGATCTGTAGTCCTTTAAGAACAAAGTAACTATATTTCTTTAGAATCTTGTATCCTTTCTTAAATTGTACTCATTTTAATATGCATATGTGTATTTGTATTCATTAATATTTTCATGTTTGTGTTTGTATAATAAAATTTATATCTCTTCATTAGTTTGTATTCATTCAAATAGATATGTCAAATTACTTTGTAGTTATTTAAGAAGCGTGTTTGTATCCATATACTTATGTAAATTCGTGTTCATTCAGAAAAATCCATATACTTATTTAAATTCGTGTTCATTCGAAAGAATACAACATTGGGTTGTATATTTTACAGAAACATATAGTTTTTCTTAAAATTTCAACAAAATTTGTATTCTAGTCATCTAAACATACAAATTTCAATCATAGTAACAATCAAATTTTGTATTTCAAAAGAAAATTGTATTTCATGACAAAAAAATGTATTTCTTATCTGATATGTATTTCAAAAATATATTATATCCAATATCTAATTATAGAACATCAACTAAATAAGATTTCAAATTATTATGTATTCCAAGCATCCAACATAAAAGATCAAAACTATTCAATTATTTACTGTTTGTATCCCAAACAGATCACAAAGTAAAAAATATATTTTGAACTTAATTGTATTATAAATTGTATTTGCTTGAATATACAATTTTTATTACATATATTATATTTAGATGCAAATGTATTTTCGAACACAGACAAGAAATACAAATTTTGTATCAACAAACATAGAAATTTGAAACGGATAACATACAAATTTTGATCTTTTAATTGTTGCATCAAAGTCAAAATGTTTTCAGAACAAAATTTTGAATTGTTGTATCCAAAACACTTTGAATTTGAAATAATCTTTCAAAAGAATTCCAAATTTTGGACTGTAGCAACACATCCAACAACCTTGGTGTTGTTCAGCACAAATTCAATAGCTTGAAGCCCAACCTCCATTTTTATGCTTATTTGTTTGTACCGATTTCCTTTTATTCGGTAAATTTTTTTATCAATTGTCTTGTCTTCTACGGAGAAGGAGGATCCTCAATAAAGAATTGAAAGTCGTAAACGAAAGATGAGGAAGATGAGAGAATTTGTCGTCTTAGTCTCTTAATATGTATCGATCTCCTTTTTTCTGGCAAAAACCTTGATTAGTTGTCTTGCCTTCTATGAAGGAGGAGGATCATCAATGGAGAAAGTCGTTAATGGATGATGAGGAAGACGAGAGAATTTGTATCTATTTTAGTCTCCTAATCTGTAAAGTAAGTAATAATATATTTTCAACACAATTTACTTAATTTGAATGATTCTCTCTAATTTGTTATTTTCTTAATTGTATTTTATTAAGTTAAATCAAAGAAAAACAAATACATAAATCAACAATATAACAAATTAAAATATTGACATTTTAAATAAATATTGAAAGTCTGACTAAGTGGTCCTATTAAATAATAAAATGTTGACATTTTGAAATTTTTTTCCTTTTTTTTTATTATGAATTTGGTCCTTAGATTCAAGAAAAAACATGAAGTCAAATTTTTATACAAAATATATAAGATTATATATTCTTGTATATGAGTGTATATATATCTTTTATAGTTTTGTGTAATATTGTATATTGGATATATAATATTATATATCAAGTTTTTAAATAATTTTGAAAAATAAATACGGCAAAGGGTCATATTTGACCTTGACTCTCACAAATAAGTCATATTTGTCCTTTGATATACTTTTTCGACATATTTGTCTTTTCCGCCCACTTTTGGGGTAATATTTGCCCTTGTTTTCTAAAAAATTGATCATATTTATCCCTACAATGTTAAATCCTCATGTCATCAATATATTTGCACTTGTACTCTAAAAAAATATCATATTTGCGCTTAAACTCACAAAATGGACCATATTTGCTTTGTACTACTATCACAAATAAGTTATATTAGCCCTTTCCAATACTTTTTCAACATATTCCCCTTTTCATCCAATTTTAGGGTGATATTTTTCCCTATGGCGTTAAATCCTCATGTCATTAATATATGTGTATGTATATTCTCAAAAAGGGTCATACTTGCTCTTATGCTCTCACAAAAAAGTCATATTAGCTCTTTGCTATATTTTTTAATATATTTGTCCTTTTCATCCAACTATAGGGTGATATTTTTCCTTGTAGTTAGAATGGTCATACTTAGCCCTATTGTACTCTAGAAGGACAAATATAACTTATTTGTGAGAGTACAAACACAAATATGACCCTTTTTCTAAATAAATATGAAAGTTTTGTATGGTATTGTATACTAGATGTATATTATTGTATATAACAAATTGAATTTTGGTTAACAGATTTGCAAGGTAAAAAATTGGCTGTATTTTCTAATATAAGTTATGTAAGAGTACTTTTATGAAATTTTCTGATTTACTAAGAGTCAAATACAATAAAATGGTATTTTAGAAAGTTTGGACATGAAGCTGGTTTGCCCGAGAGGTTAAGGGGGAAGACTTAAGATCTTCTGCACACAAGTGCGCATGGGTTCGAACCCCATAGCCAGCATTTTTTATTTTATTTTTACATGAATAGGAGTGGACGTTTGGTATTCAGAATTTTTTACTTTCGAGTTTAGTAATTAGTAGCTAAAAGTAGATATCAAATATTAGATATTTAAATTTTGATTAGGTAACTTAGGCCGATCAAACTTCAATTCAGTACGGTATTGGGTAATAGGTTTGTTCAAGATTGAATCGAAATCGATAATTCGAATTAAAAAAAGGTTTTGGTTTATCCTTCATATTGGATTATTGGTTTAGCAGTTTTGGTAAGGGTTTTGATTTATTTTTTCTTATCGGGTTATCGGTTCTTAACGGTTTGAGGTTTTCTCTTAACGGGTTAGCCAATAAGCCGGTAGTAAATTAAATAACTATATTTATACCATTTTTGTATATAAAGTCCTTGACTTAGAGTTAGGTCTCCTACTTTTATTTTTTGTAGTCACAAATACTTGGTTATTCTACAATGTAAAAATGTTCGCTTTTGAGCAAAATGTAACTTGTAAAACTCATGTGCATGATTCATTTGGTTTGTCGCAAGTGATTTTTAATTTTTTTTGTGTGTAAAATCTTAACAGTTTAACTGATAAACCGAAATGATAACGATAAAAAACGTACAAACCAATAACCAATAAGCCAATATCTTAATGGTTTGATTACGGATTAGCATCTCTTCGAACCGACAACTAATAAGAAAAATTGATAACCTTTAAAATCGAACCAAAGCGACCATACGTAGTCCTAGATAATACCGCTTTAAAGTTGTAGCCGATTGTATTATAAATTTAAATCTATTACATTTTATCTTATCATTTTTCATGCTAGGTTGTTCACATGTCAATTATAACTATACCCGCTTCACATGTTTGAATAGGAGTGGACATTTGGTATTCAGTTCAGAAATTTTCAATTTCAGAGTTTAATAATTGGTAGCTAAAAATAGATTTCAAATAATAAATATTTAAATTTTCATTTGGTAATTCGATCAATCAAACTTTAATTAGTTCGATACGGTATTTGGTAATATCGTATTGCAGTTGTAGTCGATTGAATTACAAAGTTAAATCTGTTGTATCAATTATTTTTATTTTTCTATGTTGAGGCACAACATATAGAAGATCAATAAGCAGAGGCAGAGCCAGAATTTTCGATAAGGGGGTTCAAAATCTAAAAAAATAGACATATGAAATAGCCAAAGAGGGTTCAACATCTATTATATATACCTAAAAAATTATTTTAACCATATAAAAATAATATAATTTTCCGGCGAAGGAATTTCGGATGAACCCCTTGAACATAGTGTGGCTCCTCTACTGTAGACAAGTAAGAAAACATCAAGAAAAGTAAATTGACATATCTTAAAAAAAATATGATTTGGGTTGTTTATGTTTAGTCTTTTAACCTTTTTTTGTTAATTTATTCTAATGAGTAATGGACGAAACCTATTGATCATATATGACCCTCATTAAATAAATAATACGGCATTTGGAAAGTAACAAATATCAAATCACTAATATTTCATACCAAATCTAAATATCGTAATTCTAAAATTTTACTTCTAAATATTATAACGAATGCCAAATTACTAAAATTTTGGTTTGATTCTGAAATTCGATATTTAATATTTTGTGTTCAACCCTACATGTATCCTTAGGTTGACTTAACAAAGTTTAAGAATTTTTTATTTCTTTAAGTTGAAATTCAGTTATATAAATTAAGAACAGAGGAGGAAACATTTTTAGGATTCCGCATGAGATCGGGTCATTAAGGTGCCATGCAAGTAACGAATTAATGTCTCTATTTTCCAATCTTTGATTGACTATTGCAGGTAAAAGATGTTATTTTAGGCTTAAACAAATAAATATGAAATGAGATCAACCAAGAGTGTGTGTGGCATTTAATTTTACCAACAATTGTTGATATTAATTGGACACTCTTTGTTTTGAATGATATTTGAAGCTAATTAGAACATAATTCCCTAAACAATAACTTCTTCACATTCTAATACACTGTGAAATGCCAGGATCTCACACTAGCTAAAATGTGTTATCCTATATTTTTCATAACTCATTTCCATCCCTAACCATATTGAAATATTTGTTTGTCGATAAATCATCTCAATTTTTTGTGATATATATAAAAAAAATTAATTTTAGTTTCAAAAAGACCTATACTATCGGAAGCTGCTCTACTTATTGCTTTATATATAGAAAAAAATTGTATATAATAGCAAATTATTAATTTAAATTAAATTTTATAAATATACTTTGATTTAATTGTACCCTATAACAAACTATTGCTACTTTCGCCTCTTTTCCTGGTGAAATCTCTCTAGTCACTCTCGTTCAGTGGCAGTATCGTTTGACTCTCTCGCTTTTATCCAAACATGAATGTATAAAATGTGTTTGTATTTGTATAAATCGAGAATAAATGGTATATATACATATATTTTCGTTTTCCTCTCACCCCACTCTCCCCTCTCCCAGATCTCGTTCGCCACTCTACCAGATCTCGCTCGCTCCTCTCGCTTATACAAACAGAAACGAAATGTATAAATTATGTTTCTATTTGTATAAAGCGAGAGAATTGTATATATACATGCAATTACATATATCTTCATCCTATACACGTATAATTATATAAAACAAATATTTCTCTGCCCAGTTTTCTTTCATCTTTTTCAATTTTTCGTTTTATACATACACCTATAATACAATTGATCTTTTGTATACAACTGCTTTCTTTTATATATGTATAGCGAAATATACAACTGCTTTCTTTTGTCTGCCTAGTTTTCTTTTGCCTTTCTCCATTTCTCGTTTTATACATATACATATTATACAATTGATCTTTGTATACAACTACTTTCTTTTGTACATGTATAGCGAATTATACAACTGCTTTCTTTGTATATGTATAGCGAATTATACAAACGTTTTTTTGTATATATGTAGAAAAATATACAAATTTATATTTGTTATGGAGCGCATTTATACAAATTATAGTTATAATATACAAATATGATTTTAATATTGTTACATGTGAAAGTTACTCTTATATATAAGTAGAGGGTGACTGAAAGCTAAAGCGAGTAAAGCACTTGCTTTAGGCCTCACGGTTTTTAAGGCCTCGAATCACTAAATATTAGGTGGAATAGTCTAGTGGATCCTTGTATTTGTATGCGTTTGTATTGTAAACCCTTCTACTTACATGTTTGTCAACTGAACCCTTAAACTAATCAGAACATAATATTTTAAACCCCTTTGACCATTGACCGAACTTATGTGTTATTGATAATGTTGAGCTGGAAATTTACGTGACAACACGCGTTTGACAGCGAGTGAAAGGTATTTTACATTATAATATTTAAATAAAATAATAATTATCAATTTTTTTTAGAAAAAATTAAAACCCATCTTCCTCCCCACTCCCACCCGTCTCTCTCTCACCTACTCTCACCCCACTCCCACCCGTCTCTCCTCTGCCTCAGCCCTCTTTTTCTATTCTTCTTCTTGGAATTTCATCCTTAGCGCCACCACCACCACTATTACTGCTACTACTGGCAGTTGCTTGAATAGAAATACAATCAAGAAAGTTCCCCTTGCATCCTGAACACAAAAAAGATTACTAGGGAAGAGTATCAGTGTGCCATTGAATGAAGCAGAGATATATCAAGATTCTTGGAATAGTGAAAGTACAAATAAATAAATAACCTTTAGGGGGTGGAGACAAAAATGGTGATTGTTTGCTTCCAAAATGAAGGCGAAAATGGTGATAGTGTTCGAGTAAATCTAATGGGTTTTTTTAATCAAAGTAACATTTTCTTTAGGGAACAAAAAATCAATAATCTGGAAATGAGAAATCAAGAGCGTAAGGATTATTGAGTTATTAATGAGTCTTATCAAACAGATGATATAAAGTTCAAAATAACAAGATAAATGGGCATTAAGTAGCAATGTTTAATCTTTTTCATCTGCTTCATTCTCAACAATGTTGAAGTAGTGCAACTCATCTTTACGTTCTTGATTTCTCTTCAGCTGTTATTCAAATAGGGAGAAATTTGACGGCGGCCTACTGCCTAGATCTGATGGTTGATGGCTTAGGTTGTTAGTTTTGTGGAGGTCGGAAGAGAAAAGGAAAATGTTGATAATGTGCGAAGGAGATGAAGACGGGTAAATGAGAGAATATGAGTGGTATCACCGGAAAAAATGGTTTTCCGGCGACGACTTTGGCGGTGAAATAGTGTGAGTAGGAGAGAGTAATGGAGTTCTAGTGTAAAAGAAAATATAATTAATATTTTGTTCTTTTCCTTTTATTAGACAATTTTATTAGTAATAATTTAAAAAAGAATTATCACATGGCATATATATATGTGATGTGGATATGACATGTCATTTATATAAAAGAGATTGAACTACACACAACGTTCGAGGGGTTTAAAAGACTCATTATAATTGAGTTTAAGGGTTCAGTTGACAAACATGTAAGTAGAAGGGTTCACAATACAAACACATACAAGTACAAAGGTCCACCAGACTATTCCGCTCTAAATATTATACACTTTTCATTTAGATATATAAAGAATTTTTTTTATGTTATACATTTTTAATTTTAGATAATTATATTTTAAAAATTAAAGGACCTGATTTACTGAAATGAAATTTTGAGAAGGTGGAGTTCAATAACTCAGTTTAGTGACCGAAAGGAATGTTGTAATCGGGGTGAGTGGACCCTAATAGATAATAGGTGCCCATATACATAGAGTAAAAAAATATATGGAGTCCGAAGGGTAGAGATTTTCCTTAGGAATTGAGAGATGGAATAGATAGGATCCCACAAGTATGAAATTCACCCGAAATGGAACAAGGAATTATCAATGAAAAAGTGCTCTCTA
>JAKWIX010000258.1:17500-28378 GCA_027704785.1 Solanum chmielewskii | reverse complement strand
GAGGGAAAGATGAAAAGGACTTTGAAAAGAGAGTCAAACAGTGCTTGAAATTGTCTGGAGGGAAGCGGATGGGGGCCGGCGATGCGCCCTGTTCGGATGTGGAATGGTGACGAGTCGGTCCGCCGATCGACTCGGGACGTGGACAAGCGTGGATTGGGGGGCGGCCAAAGCCCGGGCTATCGATACACCTGTGGAACGCCGTCTCCCCGATTGTGGAATGCAGCGCGCGCCTCCGGCATGCTTCGACATCTGCGCGCTTCGGATGCTGGCCTGTGGGCTCCCAATTCGACCAATCTTGAAACACGGACAAAGGAGTCTTAAATGTGTGCGAGTAAACGAGCAAGTAAACCCGTAAGGCGCAACGAAGCTGATTGGTGGGATCCCCCTGAGGGGTGCACCGTCGACCAACCTTGATCTTCTGAGAAGAGTTCGAGTGTGAGCATACATGTCGGGACCCGAAAGATGGTGAACTATGCCTAAGCAGGGCGAATCCTGAGGAAACTCTGGTGGAGGCCCGCAGCGATACTAACGTGCAAATCGTTCGTCTAAATTGGGTATAGGGGCGAAAGACTAATAGAACCGTCTAGTAGCTGGTTTCGTCTGAAGTTTCCTTCAGGATAGCTGGAGCTCGCGTGCGAGTTCGATCAGGTAAAGCCAATGATTATAGGCCTCAGGGGCCCAATGACCTTGACCTATTCTAAAACTTTAAATATGTAGGACGGCGCGACTGCTTTGTTGAGCTGCGCCACGCAATCAAGAGCTCCAAGTGGGCCATTTTTTGTAAGCCGAACTGGCGATGCGGGATGAATCAGAAGCCGGGTTACGGTGCCAAAATGCGCGCTAACCTAGATCCCAAAAAGGGTGTTGGTCGATTAAGACAGCAGGACGGTGGTCATGGAAGTCGAAATCCGCTAAGGAGTGTGTGACAACTCACCTGCCGGATCAACTAGCCCTGAAAATGGATGGCGCTTAAGCGCACGACCTACACGCGGCAGTCGGGGAGAGTGCCGGACCCCGATGAGAAGGAGGGCGCGGTGGTCGTTGCAAAACCTTGGACGCGAGTCTGGGTGGAGCGGCCGTCGCTGCAGATCTTAGTGGTAGTAGCAAATATTCAAATGAGAACTTTTAAGGCCGAAAGGGGAAAGGTTCCATGTGAACGGCATTAGCACATGGGTTAGTCGATCCTAAGGGTCAGGGGAACCCCGACATATAGCGCCTTTTGCGCGTACTCCGAAAGGGAATCAGGTTAAAATTCATGAACAAGGACGTGGCGATTGACGTCAATGTTAGAAAGTCCAGAGACGTCGATGGGAGCCTCGGGAAGAGTTAGACCATCGTGAGACAGGTTAGTTTTACCCTACTGATGACAGTGGCGTGAAGCTACCGTGTGCTGGATTATGACTGAACGCCTCTAAGTCAGAATCCGGGCTAGAAGTGACGCATGAGCCCGCCGTCCGCTTGCCCACCCGTAGTAAGGGCCTATGGCCCCAAAGGCACGTGTCGTTGGCTAAGTAGTCGCGACGGAAGCGTCGCGGTGACCGCCTTGAAGTACAATTCCCATCGAGCGGCGGGTAGAATTATTTGCAGACGACTTAAATACGCGACGTGGTATTGTAAGTGGCAGATTGGCCTTGCTTCCACAATCCACTAAGATTCAGCCCTTTGTCGCTCCGATTCGTCCCCCCACACCCTCCCTCCCCCAAAATTAAATCCAATCATTTCTAACTTTTCAAATGAGAGGTTCGCGTGCTGCCTGCATCCTTGGAAAGGGAAAAAATAAGTAAGTGTTAAAATATAAGTATCAAAAGTAACATGGCACGTGAAGTTCACTAGTCTGCCGCTAAGTGTTGAGCTATACGTTCTGAGCCCCATTGAGAGTTTTTCGTGATGTTAAGTTCATTTATCAAGACTAATGACATGTTAAGCGACTAATGACATGTGACTATAAGAGGTTTTCGGGATGTCGGGTGCGATTATTAAAGCCAAGTTATATGTCTAGGGGCAAATGGGTCTGCGTATGCAGCACGTTCGCAGCCAGGCGGTATCTGCCAAGGCCTGCGCAGAACGGGCGTGGACTGCAAAATACGCCCGTGGACGGCAAACACGGTCGAAAATGTTGTGCGTGGCATCACATCACCGCCCTTGGGCAGCACGCACGGTCGTACGATGTCGGGTGTAACAGTACATAACCGCCCTTGGGCAGCACGCACGGTCGAACGACGTTGTCCGTGGAATGCCATCATAGCCCTTGTATGGCATAAACAGTCGAATGATGTCAGGCGTGGCATGCCATCATCGCCTATGGGCAGCACAAAAAATTCGAACGACGTCGGGCGTGGCATGCCATCATAGCCGTTGGACAGCAAACACGGTCGAACGACGTCAGGCGTGACATGCCATCACCACCTTTGGACAGCACACACGGTCGAACGACGTCGGGCGTGGCATGCCATCATTGCTTTTGGGCAGCACACACGGTCAGACGACGTCGGGCGTGGAATGACATCACCGCCCTTGGACAGCACACACGGTCGGCAACATCGAGCGTGGTATGATGACATCACCGCCCTTGGACTTCACACACGGTCGGCAACGTCGGGCGTGGCATGACATCACCGCCCTTGGACTGCACACACGGTCGACAACGTCAGGCGTGGCATGACATCACCGCCCTTGGACAGCACACACTGTCAACAACGTAGGGCGTGGCATGACATCACCGCCCTAGCAATGCACACACGGTCGGCAACGTCGGGCGTGTGATGAAATCACCGGCCTTGGACAGCACACACGATCGACAACGTCGGGCATGGCATGACATCGCCGTCTTTGGACAGCACACACGATCGGACGATGTCAGGCGTGGCATTCTATCATCGCCTTTGGGCAGCACACACGGTCGAACGACGTCGGGCATAGAATGCCATCATAGCCCTTGGACGGTAAACATGGTCGAACAACGTCAGGCGTGGCATGCCATCATCACCTTTGGGCAGCACAAATGGTCGAACGACGTCGTGCATGGCATGCCATCATAGCCTTTGGACAGCACACACGGTCGGACGATGTCGGGCGTGGCATACCGTCATCGCCCTTGGGAAGCATAGACGGTCGGATGGCGTCGGGAGTCGCATGCCATCACCGACCTTGGACAACACACACGGTCGGCAGTGTCGGGCGTGGCATGCCATCATCGCCCTTGGACGGCAAACATGTTCGAACGACGTCGGGCGTGGCATGCCATCATCACCTTTGGGCAGCACAGAGGATCGGACGGCATCGGCCGTTTCATGCCATCATCGCCTTTTGCCAGCACACACAGTCGAACGACGTAGGGCATGGCAAGCCATCATCACCTTTGGGCAGCACACACAGTCGAACGATGTTGAGCGTGGCATGCCATCATCGCCTTTGGGCAGCACACACGATCGAACGACGTCGGGCGTGGCATGTCATCATAGCCCTTGGACGTCAAACACCATCGAACGACGTCAGGCGTGGCATGCCATCACCGCCCTTGGATTGCACACACGGTCGGCAACGTCAGGCGTGGCATGACATCGCCACCTTTGGGCAGCACATACGGTCGAACGACGTCGGGCGTGGTATGCCATCATAGCCCTTGGACGGCAAACACGGTCGAACGACGTCAGGCGTGACATGCCATCATCGCCTTGTGCCAGCACACACAGTCGAACGACGTCGGGCGTGGCATGCAATCATTGATTTAGGCAGCACACACGGTCGAACGACGTCAGGCGTGGCATGCCATCATCGCCTTTGGACAGCACACACGATCGAACGACGTTAGGCGTGACATGCCATCACCACCTTTGGACAGCACACACGGTCGAACGACGTCGGGTGTGGCATGCCATCATCGCCTTTGGGCAGCACACACGGACGAACTACGTCGGCCGAGGCATGCCATCATTACTTTTTGGCAGCACACACGATCGGACGACGTCGGGCGTGGAATGACATCATCGCCCTTGGACAGCACTCACGGTCGGCAACGTAGGGCGTGGCAAGATGACATAATCGCTTTGGACTGCACACCTGATCGGCAACATCTGGCGTGGCATGACATCACCTCCTATGGATAGCACACACGGTCGGCAACGTCGGGCGTGGCATGACATCACCGCCCTTGGACAGCACACATTGTCGGTAACGTAGGGCGTGGCATAACATCACCGTCTTTGGACTGCACACACGATCGGCAACGTCGGGCGTGTCATGACATCACCGCCTTTGGATAGCACACACGGTCGGACGACGTCAGGCGTGGCATGCCATCATCGCCTTTGGGCAGCACACACGCTTGAACGATGTCGGGCGTGGAATGCCATCATAGCCCTTGGACAGTAAACATGGTCGAACAACGTAAGGCGTGGAATGCCATCATCACCTTTACGCAGCACAAACGGTCGAACGATGTCGTGCGTGGCATGCCATCATAGCCCTTTCATAGCAAACACGGTTGAATGTCGTCAGGCGTGACATGCCATCACCGCCTTTGGATAGCACACACGGTCGAACGACGTCGGGCGTGGCATGCCATCATCGACTTTGGAAAACATTAATGGTCGTCTGTCGTTGGGCGTGGCATGCCATCATATCCCTTGGACAACACACATGGTCGGACAATGTCGGGCGTGGCATACCATCATCGCCCTTGGGCAGCACAGACGGTCGGACGGCGTCGGGAGTCGCATGCCATCATCTCCCTTGGACAGCACAGACGGTCGGCTGTCGTCGGGCGTGGCTTGCCATCATCACCTTTGGGCAGCACACACGATCGAACGACGTCAGGCGTGACATGCCATCATCATATTGGACAGCACACAAGGTCGAACGACGTCGGATGTGGCATGCCATCATCGCCTTTGGGCAGCACACACGGTCGAACGACGTCAGCCGAGGCATGCCATCATTGCTTTTGGGCAGCACACACGATCGGACGACGTCGGGCGTGGAATGACATCACCACCCTTGGACAGCACACACGGTCGGCAACGTCGGGCGTGGCATGATGACATCATCGCCCTTGGACTGCACACACGGTCGGCAACGTCGGGCGTGGCATGACATCACCTCCTTTGGACAGCACACACGGTCGACAACGTCAGGCGTGGCATGACATCACCACCCTTGGACAGCACACACTATCGACAACATAGGGCGTGGCATGACATCACTGCCATAGGACTGCACACACGATCGGCAACATCGGGCGTGGCATGACATCGCCGCCTTTTGATAGCACACACGGTCGGACGACGTCGGGTGTTGCATGTCATCATCGCCATTCGGCAGCACACACGCTCGAACGACGTCGGGCATGGAATGCCATCATAGCCCTTGGACGGTAAACATGGTCGAACAACGTAAGGCGTGGAATGCCATCATCGCCTTTACGCAGCACAAACGGTCGAACGACGTCGTGCGTGGCATGCCATCATAGCCCTTTCACTGCAAACACGGTCGAATGACGTCAGGCGTGACATGCCATCACCGCCTTTGGACAGCACACACGGTCGAACGACGTCGGGCGTGGCATGCCATCATCGACTTTGGGCAGCACACACGCTCGAACGACGTCGGGCGTGGCATGCCATCATCGCCTTTGGACAACATAAATGGTCGGCCGTCGTTGGGCGTGGCATGCCATCATATCCCTTGGACAGCACACACGGTCGGACGATGTCGGGCGTGGCATACCATCATCGCCCTTGGGCAGCACACACGGTCAGACGGCGTCAGGAGTCGCATGCCATCATCGCCCGTGGACAGCACAGACGATCGACCGTCGTCGGGTGTGGCATGCCATCTTAGCCATGGGACAGCACAAACGGTCGGCCGTCATCGGACGTGCCTGCACACAACGGTCGGCCGTGGCCTGCCCGCATCGGTCGTGGCTTGTACGACATTGTTCGAGTTCTAAACAAAACATGTGGATGTTCATGTCGTACATAAATACAAGGATTTTGAAACAACCTCCATGTATAACAAACATATTCATCTACTTTCCATTATCTATTCTCTAACGTTTCAGCCTAACGTGGCTCTTTCGCATCATTTTCATTACTTTTACGGTTCGTATGATATTGAAACATCTTTTATTTGTGCAAATATACATCTTATCATTAATTTAATATGTTTAGAAGTGTTTTCGAGCATTTCCATATTTTTCCAACTTTTAATCATTATTTTATAAATTATTTTTATGCTTTTTTATTTTTTACGTCTCCTTTTAAAAAATAAAATTTATTAAATTTTTTATTTTAAGGTTCCCATATTTATTTGTGAATTTTTGGAGTTGATTTCATTTTTTTGATATTTTCCCTATTTTTTATTTATTTATTACTAATTTTTTGGAATTTTTCAAAAAAAAAATAAAAAAAAATGTTGAAAAATATTATTATATATATTAAAGTCATTTATGAAAGCTAATGTGTGTTGGTACCTTAGAACATGCATATTTGGGTTGTACATTTCTATTATGATTCGCTGGAAAATCCATGTCTACTCCTGTCACATGGTAAAACTTTTTTAAGCATATGTAAGGGGGGTAGAGGGTTGGAGGCACACTATGGCGCAGGCAGGCAGACGGCATCGGCGTCCCATGGGCTTAGTAGGCGTGCTGCGTTGGTGCTTGATGGCATGCATGGCTAGTTTGTGCTTCGCCGTTTGGCGTTTATAAAAACACGTCGGCGACGTCGATGGGTCGAGTGAGGCAAAGGCAGGCGGACGTCGAGGGCGTCCTGTGGGCCTAGTAGGCATGCTACGTAGGAGCTTGACGGCATGCATGGCTCCCTCGTGCTACGTCGTTGGGCGTCTACAAAAACATGCTAGCGACGTTTGCAAGGCGACTGAGGCGCAGACAGGCGGACGTCGAGGGCGTCCTGTGGGCTTAGTAGGCGTGCTGCGTGGATCTTGACGGCATGCATGGCTCGTCCGTGCTACGCCGTTGGGCTATTACAAAAACACGCCCGCAACGTCTGCGGGGCGTTTGAGGCGGTGGCAGGCAGACGTCATGGGCGTCCTGTGGGCTTAGTAGGCGTGCTGCGTGGGCGCTTGACGGCAGCATGGCTCGTCCGTGCTACGCCGTTGGGCGTCAACAAAAACATGCCAGCGACGTCTGCGGGGCAACTGAGGCGAAAGCAGGCGGACGTCAAGGGCGTCCTGTGGGCTTAGTAGGCGTGCTGCGTGGGCGCTTGATGGCATGCATGGCTCGTCCGTGCTACGCCGTTGGGCGCTTGCAAAAACATGCCGACGACGTCTGCAGGGCGACCGAGGCATTATAAGGCGGACGTCACGGGCGTCCTGTGGGCTTAGTAGGCGTGTTGCGTGGGCCCTTGATGGCATGCATGGCTCGTTCTTGCTATGCCATGTGGCGCTTACAAAAACAGGGCAGCAACGTCTGCGGGACGAACGTGCGCCGCCGAGGGAACTTCTCAAGATCGATTTATAATAGAGTTTGGTGTGGAAACGGCAGTGCTTTCTGGCGAGTGTTTAGTTCTAGAGCTCCTGTTACGGCTAACTCTAGGCGTTGCACGCACGGGGCACGTAAGGCCATGTGCGGCCAGACGCTATGATGGACCGGGCGTGGGCGGTTCCCCTGTGTGAACCTTGGTCTTCCTCCTACAATCTTTGCAGTGATTAAATTCTCAACTCCCTTGGGCAGGCGCGCAACGGCAGGAGTAGCATTGGCCTTGCAAAGAAGGCATCGGCGTCGTCGCACGACATCTCATGTCGGGCGGCAGGGTGGATGTCGGGCATGCATTGGTAGAACTATTCACATGCGGCGCATGAGTGGTTAGGTTGGATCCCTGCTTCGAGCAGCGACGTTCTAACTCACATGCCAATTCGGTGGCGGATGAAGCGCAATCTAGGCTGGTCGGATGTCGGATTCCTGTGCTGCACATTTAATGCCTAGGCATTGTGCACGTGCAAATGGTCGCCTTTCGACCCTCGCATCCCATGCGCGGGGTGGACCCAAACGGAAGCACTCAAGGAAGATAGGGAGGTTGGTAGATCCACATCACTTTATCGGGAAAGGGAGGCAAAAGTCGAGGCTCCCAGGCCACCTATGTTTAAAGGCGTCCGCGACGCACAGGAGGTGAAGAATTTCCTATGGCACTTGAAGAATTACTTCAAGTGTGATCGGGTGCGAAGAGATGTGAACAAGATCAAGAATGTTGTGTTGTATCTTTCGTAGATGCCCATGCTATGGTGGAGGCGTAAAGAGTTTGACATCAAGAAGGGGACATGCACTATGAACACGTGGGAGAAACTCCGCGAGGAGTTCAAGAAGGCGTTCTCCCTAATAAAGTTATCTATGAGGCAAAGCGCAAGTTTAGGGAGTTAAAGCAAAATGGGAGCATACGCGCGGTCGGCAACGTCGGGCGTGGCATGACATCACCGCCCTTGGACTGCACACACGGTCGGGAACGTTGGGCGTGGCATGACATCACCAACCTTGGACAGCACACACGGTCGGCAACGTCGGGCGTGGCATTACTTCACAACCCTTGGACTGCACACTCGGTCGGCAACGTCGGGCGTAGCATGACATAACCGCTGTTGGACAGCACACACGATCGGCAACGTGGGGCTTGGCATGCCATCATCTCCTTTGGGAAGCACACACGGTCGAACGACGTCGGGCGTGGCATGCCATCATAGCCCTTGGATGGCAAACACGGTCAAGCGATGTCAGGCGTGGCATGCAATCATCGCCTTTTGGCAGCCTAAACAGTCGAACGACATAGGGCCTGGCATGCTATCATAGCCCTGGCACGGCAAACATGGTCGAACGACGTCACGCGTGACATACCATCACCGCCTTGGGACAGTACACACGGTCAAACGACGTCGGGCGTCACATGCCATCATGGCCTTTGGGCAGCTCACACGGTCAGACGATGTCAGGCGTGGCATGACATTACCGCCCTTGGACAGCACGAACAGTAGGCAACGTCGGGCATGGTATGATGACATCACCGCCCTTGAACAGCACACACGATCGACAACGTCAGGCGTGGCATGACATCACCTCCCTTGGACTACACACACGGTCGGCAACGTTGGGCGTGGCACGACATCACCGCCCTTGGATAACACACACGGTCATCAACGTTGGGCATGGTATGAGATCACTGCCCTTGGACTGCACACACGGTCAGCAACGTCGGGCGTGGCATGACATCACCGCCCTTGGACAGCACACACGGTCGGCAACGTCGGGCGTGGCATGACATCGCCGCCTTTGGACAGCACACACGCTCGGACGACGTAAGGCGTGGCATGCCATCATCACCTTTGTGCAGCACACACGGTCGAACAACGTCGGGTGTGGCTTGCCATCATAGCCCTTGGACGGCAAACACCGTCGAACGACGTCAGGCGTGGCATGCCATCATCGCCTTTGGGCAACACAAACGGTCAAACGATGTCGGGCGTGGCATGCCATCAAAGCCCTTTGACGGCAAACACGATCGAATGACGTCAGGCGTTACATGCCATCACCACCTTTAGACCGCACACATAGTCGAACGATGTCGGGCGTGGCATGCCATCATCGCCTTTGGGCAGCACAAACGGTCGAACGACATCGCTCGTTCCATGCCATCATCGCTTTTGGGCAGCACACACTGTCGAACGATGTCGAGCATGGCATGCCATTATCGCCTTTGGACTAGCTGACACAGTCGGACGGCGTCGTGTGTGGAATGCCATCATCGTCCTTGGACGGCAAACATGGTCAAACAACGTCGGGCGTGGCATGCCATCATCACCGTTGGGCAGCACAGACGGTCGGACGGCATCGGCCGTTGCATGCTATCATCGCCTTTTGCCAGCTCACACAGTTGAACGACGTCGGGCGTGGCATGCCATCATCGCCTTTGGGCAGCACACACGGTCGAACGACATCGAGCGTGTCATGCAATCATCGCCTTTGGGAAGCACACATGATCGAACGACATCGGGCGTGACATGCCATCATAGCCCTTGGACGTCAAACACCGTCGAACGACGTCAGGTGTGGCATGCCATCACCGCCCTTGGACAGCACACACGGTCGGCAACGTCAGGCGTGGCATGACATCGCCACCTTTGGGCAACATATATGGTCGAATGACGTTGGGCGTGGTATGCCATTATAGCCCTTGGACGGCAAACAAGGTCGAACGACGCCAGGCGTGGCATGCCATCATCGCCTATGTGCAGCACAAACGGTCGAACGACGTCGGGCGTGGCATGCCATCATAGCCCTTGGACAGCAAACACAGTCGAACGACGTCAGGCGTGACATGCCATCACCACCTTTGGACAGTACACACGGTCGAACGATGTCGGGCGTGGAATGCCATCATCGCCTTTTGACTAGCTGACACAGTCGGACAGCGTCAGGCGTCGCATGCCATCATCGCCTTTTGCCAGCACACACAGTCGAATAACATCGGGCGTCGCATGCCATCATCGCCTTTGGGTAGATCACACGGTCGATCGACGTCAGGCGTGGCATGCCATCGTCGCGTTTGGGCAGCACACACGATCGAATGTCGTCGGCCGTGACATGCCATCATTGCTTTTTGGCAGCACACACGGTCGGACAACGTCGGGCATGGAATGACATCACCGCCCTTGGACAGTACACACGGTCGGCAACGTTGGGCGTGGCATGATGACATCATCGCCCTTGGACAGCACACACGGTCGGCAATGTCGGGCGTGGCATGCCATCATCGCCTTTGGGAAGCACACACGGTCGGCAACGTCAGGCGTGGCATGACATCACCGCCCTTGGACAGCACACACTGTCGGCAACGTAGGGCGTGGCATGACATCACCGCCCTAGGACTGCACACA
>JAKWIX010000258.1:0-12500 GCA_027704785.1 Solanum chmielewskii | reverse complement strand
ATCATAGCCCTTGTACGGCAAACATGATCGAACGATGTCAGGCGTGACATGCCATTATCGCCTATGGGCAGCAAAACGGTCGAACGACGTCGGGCATGGCATGCCATCATAGCCGTTGGACGGCAAACACGGTCGAACGACGTCGGGCTTGGCATGCCATCATTTCTTTTGGGCAGCACATTCAGTCGGACGACGTCGAGCGTGGAATAACATCATTGCCCTTGGATAGCACACATGGTCGACAACGTTGGGCGTGGCATGATGACATCACCACCCTTGGACTGCACACACGGTCAACAACGTCGGGCGTGGCATGACATCACTACCCTTGGACAGCACACACGGTCGGCAACGTCGGGCGTGGCCTGACATCACCGCCCTTGGACAACACACACTGTCGGCAACGTAGGGCGTGGCATGACATCACCGCCCTAGGACTGCAAACACGGTCGGCAACGTCGGGCGTGTCATGACATCACCGCCCTTTGACAGCACACACGGTCAGCAACGTCGGGCGTGGCATGACATCGCCGCCTTTGGACTGCACACACGGTCGGACGACATCGAGCGTGGCATGCCATTAACCCCCTTGGGCAGCACACACGGTCGAATGACGTCGGGCGTGGAATGCCATCATAGCCCTTGGACGGTAAACATGGTCGAACAACATTAGGCGTGACATGCCATCATCGCCTTTGGGCAGCACAAACAGTAGAACGACGTCGTGCGTGGCATGCCATCATCGCCTTTGGGCTGCACACACGGTCGAACGACGTCGGGCGTGGCATGCCATCATTGACTTTGGGTAGCACATACGCTCGAACGACGTCGAGCGTGGCATGCCATCATCGCTTTTGGACTGCACACATGCTCGAACTACGTCGGGCGTGGCATGCCATCATCGCCTTTGGACTAGCTGATACAGTAGAACGACATCGAAATCGCCCTTGAACGGTAATAACGGTCGAACAACGTAAGGCGTGGCATAACATCATCGCCTTTGGGCAGCACAGACGGTCAAACAGCGTCTGGCGTGGCATGCCATCATCGCCTTTGGGCAGCACCCACAATCGAACGACATCGGGTGTAGCATGCCATTATCTCCCTTGGACAGCACATACGGTCGGCCATCGTCGAGCGTGGCATGCAATCATAGCCCTTGGACAGCACACACGGTCGGACGGCATCGGGCATAGCATGCCATCATCGCCCTTGAACCAGCACAAACGGTCGGCCGTCGTCTGGTGTGGCATGACATCACCGCCCTTGGACTGCACACACGGTCGACAACGTCGGGCGTAGCATGAAATAACCGTCATTAGACAGCACAAACGGTCACCAACGTCGGGCGTGGCATGACATCGCCATCTTTGGACAGCACACACGGTCAGACGACGTCGGGCTTGGCATTCCATCATAACCTTTGGGCAGCACACACGGTCGAACGACGTCGGGCGTGGCATGCAATCATAGCCCTTGGACGGCAAACACGGTCAAACGACGTCAGGGGTGGCATGCAATCATCGCCTTTGGGCAGCCCAAACGGTCGAACGACGTCGGGCATGGCATGTCATCATAGCCCTTGCACGGCAAACACGGTTGAAGGACATCAGGCGTTACATGCCATCACCGCCTTAGGATAGCACACACGGTGAAACAACGTTGGGTGTCACATGCCATCATCGCCTTTGGGCAGCACACACGATCGAACGACGTCGGGCGTTGCATGCCATCATCGCCTTTGGGCAGCACACACGGTCGGACGATGTCTAGCGTGGCATGACATCACCGCCCTTGGATAACACGAACGGTCAGCAACGTCGGGCATGGTATGATGACATCATCACCCTTGGACAGCACACACGGTCGGCAATGTCGGGCGTGGCATGACATCACCGCCCTTGGATTGCACACACGGTCGGCAACGTCGGGCGTGGCATGACATCACCACCCTTAGACAGCACACACGGTCATCAACGTTGGGCATGGTATGACATCACTGCCCTTGGACTGCATACACGGTCGGCAACATTTGGCGTGGCATGACATCACCGCCCTTGGACAACACACACGGTCGGCAACGTCGGGCGTGGCATGACTTCGCCTCCTTTGGACAGCACACATGCTCGGACGACGGCGGGCATGGCATGCCATCATCGCCTTTGGGTAGCACACACGGTCGAACGACGTCTTGTGTGGCATGCCATCATAGCCCTAGGACGGCAAACACCGTCGAACGACGTCAGGCATGGCATGCCATCATCGCCTTTGGGCAACACAAACGGTCGAACGATGTCAGGCGTGGCATCCTAACAAAGCCTTTGGACGACAAACACGGTCGAACGACATCAGGCGTGACATGCCATCACCACCTTTGGACAGCACACACGGTCGAACGACGTTGGGCGTGGCATGCCATCATCACCTTTGGACTAACTGACACAGTTGGAAGGCGTTGGGCGTGGCATACCATCATCGCCCTTGGACGGAAAACACGGTCGAACAACGGCAGGCGTTGCATGCCATCATCGCCTTTGGGCAGCACAAACAGTCGCACGGCGTCGGGCGTGGCATGCCATCATCGCCCTTTGGCAGCACAGACGGTCGGACAGCGTCGGGAGTCGCATGCCATCATCGCCCTTGGACAGCACAGACGGTCGGCCGTCGTCGGGCGTGGCATGCCATCATAGCCCTTGGACAGCACAGACGGTCGGACGGCGTCGGGTGTGGCATGCCATCATCGCCTTTGGACAACACAAATGGTCGGCCGTCGTCGGGCGTGGCATGCCATCATATCCCTTGGACAGCACACACGGTCGGACGATGTCGGGCGTGGCATGCCATCATCGCCCTTGGGCAGCACAGACGGTCGGACGGCGTCGGGAGTCGCATGCCATCATCGCCCTTGGACAGCACAGACGGTCAGCCGTCGTCGGGTGTGGCATGCCATCATAGCCCTTGGACAGCACACACGGCCGGCCGTCGTCGGGTGTGGCATGCCATCATAGCCCTTGGACATCACAAACAGTCGGCCGTCGTCGGACGTGCCTGCACGCAATGATCCGCCGTGGCCTGCCTGCATCGATCGTGGCTTGTGCGACATTGTTCGAGTTTTAAACAAAACATGCGGATGTTCATGTCCTACATAAATACAAGGATTTTGAAACAACCTCCATGCATAAAAAACATATTCATCTACTTTCCATTATCTATTCTCTAACATTTCCGCCTAACGTGGATCTTTCGCATAATTTTCATTACTTTTACGGTTCGTATTATATTCAAACAACTTTTATTTATGCAAATATACATCTTATGATTAATTTAACATGTTTAGAAGGGTTTTCGAGCATTTCCATATTTTTCTGACTTTTAATCATTATTTTATAATTTATTTTTACCCTTTTTTATTTTTTACGTCTCCTTTTAAAAAATAAAATTTATTAAATATTTTATTTTAAGGTTCCCATATTTATTTGTGAATTTTCGAAGTTGATTTAATATTTTTTGATATTTTCCCTATTTTTATTTATTTATTACTAATTTTTTGGAATTTTTGAAAAAAAAAATTAAAAAAAAGTTGAAATATATATATATATATATTATATATTTTAAATTTTGTTAAGTTTATATATCATCATGAATCTATTTTACTTAGTATATGGTTAGTCTCTTAGCCTCTTAAAATTATTGATGGATTAACTTGTAAATTCCTAGGAAAATATGGGGTCAGTTCGAAAGTTCGTGGATGAACTATGAATGACCAAATCCGGGGTGGAGTTAAAGAAAATTAATTTTAAGAACAAAAGCTAAGAGAAAGAGATGAACAGTAAAAATAGATTCATGAGAATTACAAAATAGAAAAAAGGGAAGTTAAAACTAGAACTTAATATGAGAATTACAAAATAGAACAAGATAGAGTGAAGGAGTACTGAGTAGGACTGTACAACATTAAGAAAAAACATCATCTTATTGAAAAAAGATTATTATTCTAGAAGAACATCTGCATCACATAGAAGTTTATTTTATAATAGACAACACTTAAAAATAGTAAAATTATATAAAAAATCTCTAGAAAGTCATATATATACCTTAAAGCTAAGACTATCTTTAACTTATACATATAAGAACTCAGTGAAGACACTTAGAGAAGTCCTTAGAGAAAATATAAAATAGATTAGCGAAGAACTAAGTCAAATAGAATTTGAGATAAAAGACGTAATAGAAAGAAAGCGAAAAAAGAAAAGACTCACTACAAACACTCTCAAAAAATTCCAGAACAACCTTTTTTCAAAAAACTATCTTTTAGACATTGTAAAAAGATTTTCAGTCTTTGGTTCTTTAAGTATTTTTAAAAGTTTGTTTAAAGAAAGCTTGGAAGATTTTCGGGTTTCCCGAAAGGGAAACTTCACTCTGTTCTTATAATGTAAGTTTCATATTTATGTTTCTAGTATAACTTCCCATATATGTAAATTATGTGTGCTAAGTTCATATAAATATATGAGTTTTATATATTTTAAATTTTTTTAAGTTTATATATCATCATGAATCTATTTTACTTAGTACTCAAAAAAAAAATTATTGAAATATCTTATTATCGAAACATCACCTTATTTTGGTATCAGAGCCTTAGATCTAAAAGACCTTTATATGAAAAAAGATTATTATTCTAGAAGAACATCTGCATCACATAGAACTTTATTTTATAATAGACAACACTTAAAAATAGTAAAATTATATAAAAAATCTCTAGAAAGTCATATATATACCTTAAAGCTAAGACTATCTTTAACTTATACATATAAGAACTCAGTGAAGACACTTAGAGAAGTCCATAGAGAAAATATAAAACAGATTAGCGAAGAACTAAGTCAAATAGAATTTGAGATAAAAGACGTAATAGAAAGAATTAAAATAATTAAAAATAATCCTTATTATTATAATTCTATAGGATAAGTCTATGAGAAAACCACATAAAATACTAAAGAATACAAAAAAACTAAGAAAAAACTAAAGGAACTATATTTTAAAGCAAACCTACTACTTGAAGACTTAAAAATAACTATTGATAAAAGAGAAATAACTAAATATTTGGACCACATATTTATTGAAGCTAGAAAGTTAGAACAAAAATTAATAATACAACTTAAAACTAGAAATATCCCACTAAAACATACTTCATGAAGTGTATGCCCTGTTTCTGGAGTGTAAAATTTCATAATAGGATAAGATATCAACATATAGAAGAAAAGAAAAGATTAATAAGAATAAAAGAATCTATAGAAGCTTATATATATATTTACGAAAAGGAATTTTACGAACCACGAAATAAGTATGTTAAAAAGGCTATAGGAGACGATGAATATATAAATGGTTTAAAATGGGAAGTACAAGGACTTGAAGGTGATATAGAACATACGAATAGAAGAATAAAATATTTTTATGAATGTTATAAAGCAACTACCTTAGGATAAAAACAGTACTTAGTAAAAATAGCTTCATTAAAGAATATAGATTATCTAGACTTACAGATCCAAATAGAAAAAAGATTCCAAAGAGTAAAACCAGACTGTACAATTAAGTGTAATTTTGGAAACGGAAATCATATTTTACATACAGAAGATACTCAATATAATACTCTAATAGACCTTATAATTAATCTTAGCGAAAAATTAAAAGAATCAAATAATAAATTATAAAGATATTAAGTGAACAAGAGGAAATACAAAATAAGCAGAACAACTTTTTAGCAAAATAGAAAACAATCTAGACTACTTAAAAGAACAAGGAATAGACTTAAATAAAAAATTAAACGAATTTAAAAATAAACCTAAAGAAGAATTTAATAATACATTAGTAATAAAGATACAAGAAATAAAGACAGAATTAGAATTAATAAAAGAAATAGTTCTTTCATGATAGATTTAATAGAAGCAGAAACAAATAAGGAAGCAATAAAACTAATAGAAAAAAGAATAACCCTTCCATCAGACTATAAAGATTTTATCCCATCTTCAAAATCAGATCAAGTTATTATACAACAAAATAATATAATAATATCGCTTTTATTATCTCTAAATAAAAAGATAGATAGAAACTATAAAGAAAAATTTGAAAGCAAGAATATAGATACAACTGGAATAGGAGAATTAATAGAAAAGCTAAATAAAATAGAAATTACTCCTCAAAAAGAAAAAATAATTAAAAAAGAACAGAAAAAATGGACATTTTTCCAACTAGATCAAGAGATAAAAGATCAGAACCTAGTTACACCCAAAATAAAATAAGTAATAACTTTATATCAAAAATATTAAATAGAAAAACAAAAGAAGAAAATAATCAACAATTAGGAGAAATAATAGACACAGATAAAGACATACAAATTTTTCAACAAAATCAATTAAAATTATTAAATCCAAAGGTACTATATAATACAAATTCAAAATCTCAATTATATAGACACTATAGAGAAGAACAATTATCAGTATTAGGAAAAAATCCAGTATCTTTACCACTAGTAAACACTGAATCTATAAAGGAAATACAATATGTTAAGAAAGATCTAATGCATATAGGATTAATAGTTGTAGGAATTAAAGGATTAACTAGAAAAAATTTTGGAACAAAAGCATTAATTACTATATACGATAATAGATGGTCAGATATAAAAAAGGCAATTATAGGATTAACAGAAGTAGACATGACTAATAATGGAGGAATTTTCTACATAAGTCCAGACTTTATGATGAATTTAAAGGAATTTGGAACTCAAATAAAAATAGGAATACAAACTAAAGGATACGAAGAAATGAGTAGTGGAAAAAATTTATTAATATGTGTAGGATTCCTAGGAAAAATGACAGATAATAGTAATACTAGATTTAAACTACAAATAAACGATGTAGTAGAAGTAATGGGAAATAAAGGGATAAAACTAATAAAACCAATAAAAATAGACCCTGAAGAATATGCAGGATTAGAATGTAAATTAGGAGACTTTAAAGAAAAAGAAGCATTAACCCCAGATGCTCACTTAATATATACAAATTCTAAAGGGGAACCTTCAATTAGATTTACTGATTATAATTATGAAGCTCAAAAAGACTTTGAAGAAGAAAGTACTATAGAAGATATGCCTGTAGAAGGAATGAATATGGAAATAACATTAGAAGAAGATTATGCAGTAGATATAGCTATAGAAAAAGCAAAAGAAATATGCGAAGAAAATAATAATAGACTTTTTACATGTAAAGGATGTAAACTAAAAGACCTAAATTTAGAACAAACCGTATCTCATTTTAAAATATGTGAACAAAGAAATGATAATAAAGGATATAGATTAGAAAAAGATTTACAGGATAAATTAGATAAAAGCAATAAAATAATGACACAAATACAAGACGATGATAGTGAAATATCCGAATTAGAATCTATACTTAGTCAGAAAGAATTAATGGAAACAGCTAGTTCTAGTAGTCCATTTCAAAGAACAAATGAACAAGGACATACTGCAGACAATAGCACAGGAAATATACCACGAAGAAGAGTATATAGACAAGGAGATACTCCAACAATAGAAGTAAAACCTATGGGAAAAAGAATGCCTATAGAAGAACCAATAATACTCCAAGAGGGAGGAAGTAAAGGTAAAATCTTAAATATAGCAGCACATGATCCACAAAGGTGGAATTCAGTAATAGACTTATGGAAAGGAATAGTAGTAGCAGATTTTATAAAAAAATTATACAGAAACTGATGCAGAGACAATGTACAAATACTTAGAAACGTTTTTAGGAGAATCAACTAAAGCCTTATGGGAAGCTTATAAAGTAGAATTCCCATCAGAATTTCAGTATTTAGTGTCATTAGGACCAAATCCTTATAACTTTACAAATAAAGTACATACATTAATAACAGGAGAAGATCCAAATAGTGGATTATTAGCTTTACAACGATATGCTGTAATAAAATTAGAACAATTAAGTATAAGTAATTGGTATTATATAAAGAAATTTTTAAACGATTATTTCTATTATTGTACAATTAGTGGAAACGCTTTTGACCAAGACTTAGGCAAAAAATTATTTAATAAACTACTAGGAGCCTTAGGAAGAGAAATAGAAGAAAGATGGACTAAAAGAGAAGGAGTAATACAAAACCCTCAAGCTAAATGGTCAATAGGACATAGAATACAACATATAATGGAAATACTACAAGAAAAATGTACTAATCTACAAGTACAAAAGCAACTAAAACAGAATGAAATGAATTTCTGTAA
Source organism: Solanum chmielewskii (assembly GCA_027704785.1). NCBI lineage: Eukaryota > Viridiplantae > Streptophyta > Magnoliopsida > Solanales > Solanaceae > Solanum > Solanum chmielewskii. The sequence goes on along the minus strand of JAKWIX010000258.1, from coordinate 4,222 downwards.
AGACATAATATATACAACTCAAAGTTATGATAAAGACCAATATAAAAAGAAAAGTTATAAAAAATACCATCCACAAAATAATAAGAGATATAATAGGAAAGGATATTTTCATAGAAAATCCTCAGCAAGAAAACCCTATTTAAATAGAGATAGACATGTTAGAAAATACAGAACAGATAGAAATTATAAAAACAAGCTAGAATGTTTTACATGTGGAAGTATAGAACATTTAGAAAATACTTGTCCTAAAAGATATAATGCTAAAACCAGAAATGCACAACTAGTAGAAGAATTTAATGAAGCATTATTAAATGTAGACGAATATATGTCAGACAATGAAAGTATTTACTCTATAGTAAGTATTGATATAGACGAAAATAACAAAGAAGAAGATTCTTCTAATTCAGAAGGAGAAGAATTAATTAATGAAATAGGAATAGAAGATTTGAATATAGATAATCTAGAAATAAATTTTATGAATATAGTAGAATGTGAACATGAATTTGAAAAGGATACTGGATTAGATAGTAATCCATGTAACTGGTGTAAATGGTACCCAAGCAAACATAAAAGAGCTAAATGTAATAAATGTTTTATAGAAGGATGTATAAATTGCATAGAGACTCAATTAGGAATAATAACTCAAAAAAGAAAAGAAATATACACAGGAGAACCTCTAGTAAACTTAAAAGTACTAGTATTAGAAGCAAAAATAAAAGAATTAGAAGAAAGAATAGTAAGGTTAGAAAAAGGAAAAAATATACAACTGGAACAACCAGTAGATAATCAAGAATTAATGAATGAAGAATCTAACACTTTAATATGTAATGAAGACAAAAATATAAATACTATTAAAATATTAGCAAAACATCATATTGGAAAATATGAAATAGAGACTTTAGCATTAATAGATTCAGGATGTACTAAAAGTATTCTAAATAAAAAGATTGTACCCATAGAATTAATAAAAACTTTAGAAAAACCACTTGCAGCCATGCAAATGGATGGAACACATAATATATATAGACATTATATAGATAGAGCTCAAATAAGTTTCTTAAATACTTGTTCTGAATTTTATAAACCCACCTATAAAATGGATAAAATATGGGTAAGAGATCTGGATATAAGGGTAGATTTTGTGTTAGGACTAGATTTTATGTTACATAACAAAGGAGGAACTTTAATAACCAGAGACGGAATACTTTTTATGAAAAATACTACTTATACTTCAGTTTTAACTAATAAAATTGAAACTAAATTAAGACAAAAAGAAAAATGTTGTGAAAATTGTAAAAATGATATAGAATGTACCAGAAATAATTGTAATATACTATATGAAAATATACTAGACATAATAAATCCAGAATATATAATTAAAACTGCCTCAAATAGAAGCTACAAATCAAGATCTAGAAGATTTTAAAATACAATTTAAAGAACTATTAGAATTAGGAGTAATAAGAAGATCTACTTCAAAACATAGATCAACAGCATTTATGGTAAGAAATCATAGTGAAATAATTAGAGGAAAGCTAGAATGGTTATAATTACAAAAGATTAAATGACAACACTAGAACAGACGGATATAAACTACCAGACAAGACAGAATTAATAAATAGAATACAAGGAAAAACAATTTTTAGTAAATTTGATTGTAAATCAGGATATTGGCAAATAAAGATGCATCCAGACAGTATAGAATGGACTGCTTTTAACTGTCCTGAAGGACATTTCGAATGGTTAGTAATGCCATTTGGGTTAAAAACAGCACCTCCAATTTTCCAAAGAAAAATGGATAAAATATTTGGAGAATATAAAAGATTTGTTTTAGTATATGTAGATGATATTTTAGTATTTAGTAGAAATATAAAAGAACATTTAGGACATTTACAAACAGTTTTAAGATTATTTGTTAATAATGGAATAATAATTAGTAAAAAGAAAATGGAATTATGTAAAAATTATATAAATTTTTTAGGAATTATTTTAGGAGAAAGAAAGGTTAAGTTACAACCCCATATAGCTAAAAAAGCATTAGATATGCCAGATAAATTAAATAATTTAAAAGAATTACAAAAATTTCTAGGTATAGTTAATTATGCAAGACCTTTTATAAAAGATTTAGGAAAACTAGCAGGACCATTATATTCTAAGACCGGAAATAAAGGACAAAAAAATTTTAATATAGAAGACATAAAATTAGTACAAAAAATAAAAGAAAGGATAAAAAACATTCCTGATTTAAATATGCCACTAGAAACAGATTATTTAATAATAGAAACAGATGGAAGCTTTGAAGGATGGGGTGCAGTACTAAAATCAAAACCACATAAATACAGTATTAAACAAGAAGAAAAGATATGCGCCTATCAAAGTGGAAAATTTAAAGAAAAAGGTAATAAGGCTAGTATAGATGTTGAAATTTTAGCAGTAATATATGGTTTAGATAGTTTTAGAATTTATATTTTAAATAAACCAGAAATATTAGTAAGAACAGATTGTGAAGCAATAGTAAAGTTCCATCAAAAAATTAATGATAAAACCAGCAGTAGAAGAAGATGGTTAAAATTTTTAGATACGATATATATTTACCCTTCTATAAATTTTGAGCATATTAAAGGAAATGATAATAATATAGCAGATTAATTAAGTAGATTACTAATTAAAGTTTAAATTTTACAGAATGAGACCTCTACTATCAGACAAAGGTAAAAAGGTTCAACCTTCAACCTCAGGTTTGGCAGACTCTTATAAGCAGACAGTATTAGCTAATTTACATTTTAAATCATTAGATAAAATTGACGATGTTAGAGTAGAAAGAATGCAATTTGGATTACAAAACTTAATTGCATATGGACCTTCAAACTTAACTTTTAGACATTTACCTAACTGTCAATTAGACAAACAACAGACATGTCTTATAGATAACATATGGATAGCACATAATAAAAAAGACACTAAGTATATAATTGCTGTTTTAAAAATGCTTTAGGATACTATTTTACTAGTAAAATAAAGACAATAAATTTAAATATTATGTAGTAGTTCATGGTAAGACAAATGGTGTTTTCCAAACATGGATAGAAGTTTTAGACTCATTAAAGATTTTCAAAAACCACTTTTCAAAGGTTTTAAACGATTTTACAGAAGCTTTAGACTATGCTAGAGGAATTTTAGGACCAAATTACTATATCTCTCCAGCTCTCAGACAAAACCCAGAAAAAATCCTACAATATAATATCCAAAAAGACACAGACAAAATCATATTTTGTGACCATTGCTCATCCATGACTGAAGCATTCAAAAGGCTGAATTTGAAAATGAAGCCTTAATGGAAGAAAATGCCAAGCTCAGGGAAAGACTCAGCAAATTGGAAAGCAAAGTAAGAATACACAAACTCAGACTTATACTCAGGGTTCTCCATCCCAAACAAAAATGGATGAGATGGGTGTGCATTCCCCACTGAATGCTAAGAATCCATTGTATCGGGATGATGATACAGCTAGTCCGTTTCAAACGGTGACCGGTAAAGACTTCTCAAATCCGTTAAGGCTGTCACTTTGCCAAAAAGTGAAAGAGAAGAAAGTTCGTTGTCAAGAAGAAGATTACCACTTTCCTTTAACCAGACAATAAGACGAAAAGTTAAAAAAGCCCAAAAAAATAAGGAGTTAGAATTCCTAATAACCCAGACTGTAGAAAACTACTTAAACAAAAACAAGAAAAAGAAAAACATATAAACCCAAGCCCAGTACAAAGCCCAAGACAAATTTCTACTCCTAGCCCAAATAATTCAGATAATTTTGAAGACTCAATGCAATTTGCCCAGACCCAAATGATGATGATTCAGGAGCAAGTTTCGATTCTATTGCATTGCATAATTTAGACACTACAAAAAAATTAATTAAATAAATAATAATAATAAATAATTTAATTATAAATATTATCTTATCACATTATTACACTTAAAAGAGGGATGCCTCTTTAGTCAAAAATGTGAGTCCCACTTTACTCACTACCACACATGTGGAAAACTGTTGGGACGCATCGTATTCAGGAAAGAGATAGATGAAGGATGCTGAATCAGATTCAGAAACAATAATGCAAGAAGAAGGGACAATAACTTCACTGACGATGGGCCCAAATGTGTACCCGGCTGAAGTGATAGCGATTCCCTTTTCCATTTGAAATCCGGAGTTTGAAGTCCGAAGACACCTATAAA